>VDFB02371261.1:0-27564 GCA_007258455.2 Sequoia sempervirens
TTTTTAATTAATTAATAAATACAGTCAATAGTACAATCTTTGCCTACATACACAATTCAGATTCAGACACACACAATTCGGATTCAGACACCCTATTTATCTCTGGTAGTGGCTACCCAGCCCCAGGTATGCACTGGGGCATGGATGGGCCGCTACATACCATAACATTAAAAAGTATTTGACACTTCCGTATTTTTCTGCGAGCACAAGATTCATACAGCATGCTTCCAATTTTTTTAATCTGATTAATATAAAAGTAACTTTTATATAAACAACATTTTAAGTTTTATATTTATATAAACAATTTTTTACATAAGTAACTTTTTAAATTTGATTTTTATAATATATTTTTTCATTGTTTTATATATATAAAATAAAAGAATATTTTGATGTTTAATAATTTTGAAAATGATTTAAATTATTTGATAGTTTAAATTATTTGAATTGTATTTAGATTTAATTTTTTAATTATATTTTATATTTAATATTATTTTTATAATTTTGATTTGAATGTGTATTTATATTTATGGGTAATAATATTATTTTTAAAATGTTAATATTAACTTTAAATTATTTGTATATCTATTTCAAATTTATATTTTTTAAAAATATTTTTTTTATATTTAACAATTTTTTAAAAGATACTTATTATTTAAATTGTACTTGTATTTAAATTTTTAATTATTTTTATATTTAATATATTTTTTATAATTTTGATTTGAATTGTATTTCTATTTATAGTTAATAATAATATTTTAAAAATATTAATATTGTATTTAAATTATTTGTATTTGTATATCTTTAAAATTTAAAAGAATATTTATATTCTTTAAAATTTGTATCTTTAAAAAACATATTCTTTATAAATACAAATTAAAAGATTTGTATTTGTATGTTTAATACAAAGAATAAATATAAATTAGAATATTTGTATTTGTATGTTTATTACAAAGAATAAATACAATATTTATATTCTTTAAAATTTGTATCTTTAAAGACAATATTCTTTGTATAAATTTATGTTAATTTGTATCTTTAAAGACAATATTCTTTATATAAATTTGTATCTTTTAATTTATATTTATTCTTTAAAGAATATAAATTTATATTCTTTAAAATTTGTATCTTTAAAGACAATATTCTTTGTATAAATTTATGTTAATTTGTATCTTTAAAGACAATATTCTTTATATAAATTTGTATCTTTTAATTTATATTTATTCTTTAAAGAATATAAATTTATATTCTTTAAAATTTGTATCTTTAAAGACAATATTCTTTGTATAAATTTATGTTAATTTGTATCTTTAAAGACAATATTCTTTATATAAATTTGTATCTTTTAATTTATATTTATTCTTTAAAGAATATAAATTTATATTCTTTAAAATTTGTATCTTTAAAGACAATATTCTTTATAGATACAAATTAAAAGATTTGTATTTGTATGTTTACTACAAAGAATATTATCTTTAAAGATACAAATTTTAGAGAATATAAAAATACTATATTTATTCTTTACAGTAAACATACAAATACAAATCTTTTAATTTGTATTTATAAAGAATATTGTCTTTAAAGATACAAATTTTAAAGAATATAAATATTCTTTTAAATTTTAAATACATACAAATACAAATAATTTAAATACAATATTAATATTTTTTAAAATAATATTATTAATTATAAATAGAAACACAATTCAAATCAAAATTATTAAAAATATATTAAATATAAAAATAATTAAAAAATTAAATACAAGAACAATTCAAATAATAAGTATTTTTAAACAAATTGTTAAATATAAAAAATATTTTTAAAAAATATAAATTTGTAATAAATATACAAATAATTTAAAGTTAATATTAACATTTTAAAAATAATATTATTACCCTAAATATAAATACACATTCAAATCAAAATTATAAAAATAATTAAAAAATTAAATCTAAATACAATTCAAATAATTTAAATCATTTTCAAAATTATTCAACATCAAAATATTCTTTTATTTTATATATATAAAACAATGAAAAAAATATATTATAAAAATCAAATTTAAAAAGTTGCTTATGTAAAAAGTTGTTTATCTATATAAATATAAAACTTAAAAAATGTTTATATAAAATTTACTTTTATATAAATCAGATTCAAAAAAACGGAAGCATGCTGTACGAATCATTCTGGGGCCCATCCATGCCCCGGTGCATTCCTGGGGCTGGATAGCCGCTGCCCTCTAAAACTAGGCTAGCAATCGCACCTTGGTGTGCAATGGGTACGTAAGGGAAAAAATTGGTATAATTGTTGCATACATGTGTGTAGTACAGGTCAGTAGAGTTGGATCTCAATGCCATGGTCCTTTCAAGGTGCTTGGAAACATCAATAACTAGCAATTAATTGGAGACAAATGACAGAGACATGACAACATGAAAATGTGTTCCACCTAATTTCCACTTTTGTTAATCCTTGAATGCCAAAGAATGTGTATTAAGTTCAATTTTACTATACACATAAATGTATGATTGGTGGGCTCGAAACTTTGACTAAAGCCTTCCTTTCAAATCTATATTAAGAGAGAGGATCCAGTAGTTGAGCACCCTGACTTCACGCTTCTCAAAATCCTACATGGAAATTTCAAATCACTCTCAATTTTTTACAACTTACTTGGCAAATCCTCTGCTTATAACTAAGGTTTCAAGGCCACCTCATCAAATATGACGCCATGTAGTACCCCTCCATTCTCACCTAGATGTGCAGGTAGTCTGGCTAAGGAATCAGAAGAGGAAGATAGGACAAGAGTTTCTAATGGTATTTTATATGTTGTGATTGAATTAATTAAATAAGGGTAATATTGTTTATTAAAATGTTAGATTAAATTGTATTTAAAATTTTAAATGTTTTATTTATGTTTAAAAAAAAAAAAAAAGTCATGAGTTTATTAAATGATAATTAAAATATTAAATAGTGTTTATTATTTTAATTAATTATTTGTTGAGGATAATTGTTAGAATAAATTATTTAAATTAATTAGATAATGTGCCTTGCAAGTAAAGCTTGCAAAAGCTGATTAAAACAAAAAGTATTGAAGAATAGAAAAATAAATAAATAAAAGAATGAAAAAGATGAAAGAGCGAATGTGATTTGATATCTAACTGAAAAGCTTGCTTTTAAATAATTAAATTCTTTTATTCTGGATTTTTGTGAGCTTTTTGAATAAATTGGAATATCTTTTATTTAATTAAGAATTTTGTGAGTTTTTCACACACAGAGATTTTATGGAGACAAGAATTGAAAAAAAAGAATTGTGATGCCTTTTTTTTAATCTTCTGAAGTTTTCAAAAGGGATTTTTCCATTCTTTTGTTTTGGGGAATACTTTGAAAAGAGTCGTGGGATTAAGGATTTGAATTCAAGATTTGAGCACGGTTTTCTGAAGAGGAGATTCGAAGCAGGAAGGAGAAACTCATCGTAGAGGCCATCGGGAACAAGCAAACATCATCAGATTCTCAAATAAGCGTAGGACTCCAGGTTCTTTATTTTAAATGTTTATTTAAATTGTGTTGTTAAAAGATTGTCTGTACAAAATTGTAGATATTTATTTTGATTTTGTGAAATTATAAAAAAAAAAAATTAGATAATTTGTTTACATATGTTGAAATATTGTCTGTTAATTCGTTGTGAAATTTAAAAAAAAATCTTTGTAGAAGAATTGTGAAAATCTTAGATCCTCTCTAAGGAAATAAATTTAAAATGGTAGAAAATTCGAAAAAGAAAACAATAGATAATTTAGAAAATCTCACTTATAATTTAGAAGACCTCTGTAGGATTGAAAAACAAAGGAAATCCTCTGATAAATTAGGAAAAATGAAATCCTATGATAAAATAATAAATATTTTCCTGTAGAAAACAGTAGAGACATAGGGTCACTAAATTCATCATAACTCACAATTTACGAACTGGGTATGACTGAATTTTTTGTGTTAAAATACTTAATGGCGCATCTTCAGTAAAAATTGTAGAAAGACCCAGATCCGAAAACAAAAGTTATACAAGCCGCAATACACTAGTTTTATTATTAGCATTGTTGAATATAGTAAATTATTTTAATGTATTAATTAATAAGTATTTATATATATGTTTAATTATATGTAATATATATATATATATATATATATATATTTGTTTAATTGGTTATTTTGATAGAATAGATATTTTTAAAAGAAAATAAGTCTTAATTTATTGTATGGTTTATATCGAGACAATTGTAATTGGTTATATTGAAGGTTGGAATCTTTTAATAATCATATTAATTTAATTCTTGGATCTTTGGTTTTAGTGAGAACTCTTAAATGATTTCACTTGTGGATTTTAGAATTGCCCAACTAAGAAATATCTTGATAAAATAGAGATCATTTTAGATTCTTCCTTATGTGGACTTAGCAGGTATGGTTTATTAAATTAAAATCAGTATATTATTGGTTACTTGGTTTTTATAATAGGCCTGTATGATATTCATTTATTGTTGGTTTAGAAAATTCATCGTTTAGGTTATGATGTGATAAACCTAGCTTATTATCCATTACCATTACTTGATATACTTATACCAATTAGAATATCTACGAACTCATATTTATTCATTGCAATTATTAATATTGCAACAATAACTGATGGACTATAGTTTTAGATAGCTTTAAGATTCAACTTTATTAATTGCATATATTATGTTAGTTCAATTTATTAGCTATACATGGGTTCTAAAGATGATTGATTGATATGTTAGTGAATAAGAGCTAACAAATAGTAAAGGATAACATAGTTCAAGTGTAGATTACTATCTTGATTATAATTGTAAATAGTACTATCATATAATTCAAATGTTGATATTATATTGTTGAATTCTCATTTTGAATGACCCTTGAAATGTTTTTATACATTAATAATCAATTTGTATATTATAAATTGATATCGTTGAATGTTTAAGTTTTGAGTATTAGTTTATTGAGTGGTATTTGACTAGTGATAAGGATTTGATATCTATTGTAAGTGCCTATATTAACTGTTTGTTTGTTAACCAAGAAGGATGTGAAATCACTATTTTCTTCCACGGTGGATAGCTATAATATATATAAGTATATGTTTTATCGTGAGCTATCTAGCTAAAAGGAAATGTTGTTATGCCTTGTGACCTTCCTTGTGCGAGTATGAATAAATATTTGAGTAGGCTATTTTTATTTTATTTTTGCAAGATTATGCTTACCTTGTTCATCAGTCTTCGGTTTCACCTAAGTGGGTGGCAGCCGCCTAAGAAACTGTCTGAGGTGATGGACCCTAGAAAGGGTTGCATACCCACTCATCTAGTATGTAATGTTGTATGGGTCACATAATATTTATGCATAGAGGATTGAGGTTAGTGTGTATTTGTGGTGTTGTGTTACTTTTGTGTTGGGGTAGATTCCTCCTTGAAAGTCTTATGAGTGAACCCTTGGTTGGTCAGTCAATGAGTTGGAGCAGCTCAAGTTGTCGAACTACGGTGCCTCTGCGAATTATATATGTAGGCAAGGCCATCGAGTGATGAGCTCCCGAGGCATTAGGTCGGGCCCCTAGGACTGTTCTTCTGAGTCTTGTTTGAGACTTGTTGTTTATTTTCGGTAACGTAAAAACTAACATTGATTTATATAGCTTCTCTTAGTGATCATGTGCTAACTATCTTTGACCTGATGTGTGTACCAAGTCATGTAGACCTTGCAGGTATAGGCATTGGAAGCAAGGACTTGTCGATAAAATAGAATGTAAGAGGTATGTTAAGCTGACCTAAGTAAGTAGACTCTATTGCCAAAGTTAGTAAATCACTTCTATGGTTTCTTGTAGCTTGTGTGATCATTGAATATAGCTATAAGTAGTGAATTGTGCTGTTGTTATCTTTGTTTTTGTTGTTAGTTGATTGTGAAGTAACCTCGCGTGCCCCAGAGAACTAAGTGTAATAGTGTAAAGTAATGTGTTATGTGATTATGGTTAATGTTCTTGCATGTTCAACTGTGTTATTTAAAAAAAAAAATTGTTTGCAATGTTTGTTCTCTGGGGTTTGTAAATTTACACACCACATCAGCATGCTTTTTGTTGAGGTGCCCATAAAGGTAAAAAAAAAGTGAGATTGATATTTGTGCACTAAATCATGTTTTATTGGTGTGTTGATGTGGCATCACATGATTTGTTGTGTTTTAGATCTAAGGAATACATTTCATTCAATTATGGGTAGTCATCACTAACACTAACAACTTTAAAGTCATGCAACTATTGGTCCAACATTGTTAAAAATACCAGGCATTAAATCAAGAATGCTATAACAACTATTGAAACATGCTTGAGTCCTCTACCCTATAACAATAAAAAAAACTTAGAACAGTTTATACTTCATTAGAGTGATTGCAATAGACATAAAAACAACATTATTTATAAGAAATTAAATTGCATCTACTCTTGACAAATGCCAACAATTTATTGCAATGAACACATTGGAACTATTCCAGCTATTTAAAATGGAAGTTAAATTACATCTCTTTCTTTACATAAACAACTAGTAGGTTGTAATCAATTGAAAATCTGAGAAAGTTGCGGGATTTGAGTTCCTACATAAACATCCAACCTATGCTTTAACTACAATAATCCAAACCACCAAATACCATATTACAGCTACCCAATACCACTAGTTTCAGAATTGTAATCACACATCATCCATAATTGTCTCCAATTTTGAATGCCACTAGCTTTTACCCACTTGTGAGGCAGTCAAAAAATACCCTTATCCTTATCTCCAGCTATCAAATCAATACCATCAACCTTATCTCTTGCAATCAAATCACACTTATCTCCTGCTATCAATACCATCAACCTTATCTCCTGCTATCAAATCATACTTATCTCCTACTATCAATACCATCGATACCATCAACCTTATCTCCTGCAATCAAATATGATATTTGATTGCAAGAGATATCAACCTTATCGATGGTATTGATAGCAGGAGATATCTCTTCCTGCTATCAATACCATCAACCTTATCTCCTACAATCAAATACCATATTTGATTGTAGGAGATAAGGTTGATGGTATCGATGGTATTGATAGCAGGAGATAAGTATGATTTGATAGCAGGAGATAAGGTTGATGTTATTGATAGCAGGAGATATCAACCCTATCGATGGTATTGATAGTAGGAGATAAGTATGATTTGATAGCAGGAGATAAGGTTGATGGTATTGATTTGATAGCTGGACATAAGGATAAGGGTATTTTTTTCGGTGGGGGGCTTTCCCCTGTAATGTCTATGGGGGTGACAATTTGCACCAATAAGCATCATGGGCATTCGATGGACCCGTGCAAGCCCCTGCAAGCCACTGCTAACGGTTTGTACCTGTACCTGTTGTTGGCATTGTCTCCAACTCTTCTGTCTTGCTGCACCTGTCACCCATCACCTACACTGTAATCACCTTGCCGTCCTGCCCTCTGCAATCAATGCCCATTGAGATATGCAGTTGCCGAGATCTGTTGGGCAATGTCTATAGATTTTTCCTTTTTTAAAAAACATATTTAAAATTGCATTAATTTCTTTTTAATTTTTTATTATATGTTTTAAAAACTAGGGTATTAAAACTATTATGTATTTTTAGTCTTTTGTTTTTAATTTTTGGGGGTGGTGTATTATAGATTTGTTTTTGTTAGTAATTTTGAAATTTTATTTTTATTTCTTTTTTTTAATTTTAAATTGAACATTATTATAGATCTTTTGGGTATAAGTGCTTTATTTGATAAACTATTTTTATTTATGTAGAATTATTTACTTTTCATCTACTTAATATCTACTTTATTTTATGTTTAAAAAAAAAATCTTTTGTGTTTAAATCTACATGTGAGAAATTATCTCAAGTTAGTTTTGCACCTCCAAAAGTTAAATATTTATACAAGAATGTTTTATTTCCTTATAAACATAACAAAACAATATCAAATAATAAAAATGACGAGGATTTAAATTTTAGTGTTTCAAATTTGCATGTGAAATATATGTTCAAAAATATTATTATAGATTGTGATATCAACTAAAAGTACATAATAAAAAATATTTTAAACATAAAGTAAAGTAGATATTAAGTAGATAAAAAGTAAATAATTCTGGGTAAATAAAAAGAGTTTATCAAATAAAAAATAATACTTATAAAGATCTATAATACATCAATTCCAATAATTAAAACAAATAACAAAAATAAAAATTATTAGCAAAAACAAATCTATAATACACCAATTCCAAAAATTAAAAAGAAATTAAAAAAATTAAAATTATTAGCAAAAAAAATCTATAATACACCAATTTAAATATTAAATAGTAAAACAAAAATAAACTATTTATTATACTTTATTTAATCTAAATGTAGATTAAAACTATTATAGTATTTTAAATTATTTAACATTAGTATTATAGATCTAAATGTAGTATTGCTAACCACTATTAATATAAAGGGAGTTTAATAATATTAATAAAAGGGAATTATACCTTTTAAAAATTTAAATTCCTTTAATTAATGTTAGTTAACTATTTTCTATTATATAAGTTATTATTTCCTATTATTTCCTATAAAATAATAATTCCCTATTATTAACTAAACCTTAATATTAAATATTTTACCCTATAGCTTAAAATATTTTAATATATTATTACCCTATAGGTTTGATATAACTAAACCTTAATCTAATTCAAAAAAATATCTATTATAAAATTTAATATTTTCCTTATAATATAAAATATCAAATTAAAAAATAGTTTAGTAGATAATAAACTAATATAGGGAATATTTTCCTTATAATAACCTTTATTTTACTATAATAAAAATAGGAAATAATTCACCTAAATATTAAATTATTTTTTACTATTATTAAAAGTAGTACATTTAAATAACTAACCTATTTTAATTTTAATTTCAATATTTTTTAGTTAATTTTTTATTTCTTTTTAATCTAATATTAAACTAATAATTTTAATTTTATCTATTATAGTACATAACTATAGATTTATAAGTAGTATTTTAAAGAAAATAGTAAAATAAAGGTTATTATAAAAAAAATATTTCCTATTTTTTTAGTTAGATATTATTTTTATATTAGTTCACTAACCAATATAAAAATAATATCTAACTCCTATTATTTCTCCATAAAATAATAATTCCCTATTATTAATCTTAAATAAATAAAATAATAATATTAAAGAATGCACTTATAATATAAATAACCAATGGACAATATTTTTCATTAATCATAACTACAAATTATTAAATGTCTTATATTTTCACAAAAGAAATATAAGAAAAAATGATTGGATCACAAACAAATCATAATCCTATCACATCTTTTCAATTGAAAGTCTTAAAAATCATGATAATATACACCTCATTCTCCTCCACAAATGTTGCTTTCTTTTATCTTTTGTATGGAAGTTGCCTGGTGTCTTCCTACTATTGCTTTCTATGACCTTTTCTTTCTTTTTATTAATGTTATTACTGCAGGTCAGCTGTTCTCTCTTCCACGGCACACAGGTCCACTCAATTTTAACGTATACGGAAAACTCGGTCATTGTAGTCCACAAAGTAATAATAAGCACACAAGTCATCCATCGAGAGGTAAGATAAGAGAATGACAATACAATACAAATACTTTTTGGCGTGGGCATCACAATGTCTTATCTAATTCTTTGCATGAAGTCTTTGCACGTTCCATGACTCCTAAGCAATCGCTCATCTGATTACAACATAATTCGACCACAAATAAAGATTCTGACTTTCTTCCATCTTTCCTTCTATCATAAAAGTTGTTTCGTCTCTTTCTGTGATTTTTTTGTTCATGCATAATAGTTATAAAAATGATATCTAACTCCTATTATTTCTCTATAAAATAATAATTCCCTATTCTTAATTAAACCTTAATATTGGGAATTTAATATTAGTTAACTATTGATAAAATAAGGGAATTATTAAACTAAAAAAAAATTCCTTGTATTATTGTTTTAGTTGATTTAAACCAATAATAGTATTATAGTTATAAAAATTAATAGGTTTTAAATAGTGTAAACTTTAAATATTATTGAACATTAATTAAAATACTATTTTTATTATTTACCATTTTATTTGAAATACTGTTTTTGTATTGTTTTAAATATTGTTTTTGTTAGTTTTGCACCTCCAAAAGATCCATTTGAAATTTAAAACTTCATAATGGTTTCAAACTAACTCCCTTCCCACTAACCACTATTATTATGCATTTTACCTTTTTTTTTTTTACGTTAAATTTTTATACAAGAATGTTTTATTTCCTTATAAACATAACAAAACAATATCAAATAAAAATGACGAGGATTTAAATTTTAGTGTTTCAAATTTGCATGTGAAATACATGTTCAAAAATATTATTATCTATATTTTTTAGTGTACTAGATATTACACTAAATGGTTTTTTAGTTTAAAACCTAAGAAATAAAAATCTATGCCTAAAAGGTAGATTTAAATGGTTGTCCATAATCAACTTGGAATAAATTAACTAGTGTAATATCTAGTTTTTAGATTTTAATACACTAACTATTGGTATTAAAATTTCTATCTACTGGGCAAAAATGCATGTTAAGGAATTATTAAATTTATGCAATTTTCTATAGATCTACTTAATATCTACCTAATATCTAGATATTACAATTTTAATAAGTTTAAAAATATTATTTTTGGAATTAATGTTTTAGTTTTTAGATTTTATTAAAAACTAGATATTTATGTTTAAAATCTATTAAAAATATTTATTTGCAATCTATGAAATTAATGTCCATTGAGATCTCTTTTTAACATAATAATTTTATTTTATTAAAATTAAATAAAAGGTTGATTACAGTATAAATTTATTCCAAGTTGATTATGGATAACCATTTAAATCTACCTGGTGGTTGGGATAAATTTAGCGCTGGGTACGGGCTAATAACAAAACAATTAGTCGCAGGTCTGTCAATTGTGGCCTCCATAGCATTTTACTGTGTTTAATAATTCTAAGCATTTTGAATAATTTTTAAAAAAATGTTTTAATTTTATTTTAAGTTTTTGTATTTATAGGCTTTATTATTTTAAAAAAAGTTAATACTATTTTATTTAGTGATTTTATTTATATTTGTTGCAACACTAAATCTTATATAACTCATTCTTAAAATTTATATTATATTAAAATAGTAAAAGTAGTATTAAGTATTTAGTATTAATTGATATAAAGTTTTGCATTGTATAAATCCTTAAATTATTTTAGATAATAGTATTTAGTGTTGCAACAAATATATTATACTTCTTTAAAAGTTTAAATATAATCACATATTAAACTTATTAAGATAATAGTAATAGTATAGTTCTTATAATTCTTATAAATTTAATACTTATAATTCCTTTATAAACTAAGAATATAAAAGAAAAACTAGTTAGAATAAAAATTTAAATGATTTAAGTATTTTTTATAAAAGATACACTTAATTTATAAGAATTAAACCAATTTATTTAATAGTTTAATATTCAAATATTTAATTATAATTATAATTCTTTTATTTTATATTTAATAATATTTATAATAAAATGTGTTAAATTATAAAAAAAATATACTTAATTTAAACTTTAAAATACTTTTAAAAAATTATAGAAATTAAATTTAAATCGTTTCTAAATAATATAAAACACATTATGTTTTTTTTACTTTAAGTCAAATAAAACTATTTTAACGATTTTTAATTAATCCTTTATATAATAAAACTAATATTTTTAATTTCACAATTATTTTTTATATTTTTTGTTAAGTCAAAATAATTTATTAAAACTCAATAATTAAATTAAATTAAATTAAATTACAAAAGATTTACCGTGTTTAATTATACCATGTTCTTAAATTTAGTTTAGTAAAATACCAAGCAAAATTTTAGTGCCTATTAAATATGTGCCTGATTGCAGAGTGAAGAGTGCTAGACTTGGAGGTGATGGAACATCTACAGTAGGATGGCAAGACCTGTAGAGAGCAGGAAGTACAAAAACCGTCACAGACACAGCAGGTACAAACCATAGCAGAGGCTTGCAAGGTTTGCATGGGTGCAGCCATGGGATGGCCATCGATGCCCAGGTGCAAATTGTCACCTGCATAGCCAGTGCCCTTCCCGTTCATCTTTAGAAAGTTGTTTCTATTCACAGTTAGCAGGCCATTTCCAATTCACTATTAACATTCAAATTATTCCCACCCAATCCATTTCACCACATTCAAAAACAAGCTTCCAGCTCCATTAGTTTTCTTTTTTCAGTTCCCTCACGGCTGTATGAAAATGGGAGTATTGGAGCAGAGTATGGATGTCTATCAAAATGTAATGGACTAGGGATTATTCAGATAGTACATCTGAAAATGCTTTGGTAGACATGTATGCAAAATGTGGAAGGATAGACAGGTACGTTAACTGTTGGCAAGATGCCTCAAAGAAATGTGGTCTCGTGGAACACTATGACTGCAGGATATGCACAAAATGCATTTATTGAAAAGGATTTAAAAACTTTCAATCAAATGTAATCAGCAGGTGTAATGCCATACTTTGTTATCTTTCCAGCACCCTCCCTGTGTGTGCTAAAATGGGAGCTTTCGGACGGGGTATGGACATTCATTACAGGGTAAAGGAAAGAGGAGATGTTGCTGCAGCTGCCCTGATAGACATGTATGCAAAATGTGGAATCACAGACAAGGCATGTGAACTGTTTGACAGAATTTCTCAAAAAAATGTGGTCTCATTAAATGCCATGATAGCAGGATATACGCAAAAGGGATTTGTTGAAAAGCCTTCAGAAGCTCTCAAGTAAATGGAATTGGCAGGTGTAAAGCTAGACTTCACAACCTTTTCTAGTATCCTTCCCGTCTGTGCCAAAATGGGAGCTTTCAAATAGGGTATGGACATCCATTAAAGCATAAAGGATAGATCAATTTTGTCAGATGTGATGTGGTGGATGTGTGGATCTATTTTCTTGCTGCCTATAGATCACATATTAAAGAAGGCCTAGGAGTATTTACAGAAATGTTTTTTTTTAATTCTAATTTTTATATTTTGAATCTTAAAAAAAAGTGAGCAAATGGTAAGGAGATTGATCAAAGATGAGGAATTAAAAAGTTCCCTGGATGTACTTGGATTGTAGGCCACAAAAGGGTATGTGCTTTTTGTGTAGAAAACTTATGAAATTCACAAACATAGTAAATTTATGCAAAGTTGGAGAAATTGGCTTGGGAGATGGAGATAATAGGGTATTTTCACTTAGTGGTGTTGAAAAGGAGGGAAAGAATTATTTTTTTACCATCATATTGAAAAGTTGTCAAATTCTTTTGGTTTTCTAGATATGTTCACTAAAACAACTATTAGACTTGTTAAGAACCTTTAAGTATGTGTTAATTGTCATATTGCAATGAAATTTGTCTCCAAGATTATTACAATTCCTACTTCTAATGATTAGTTTAGCTAATTTCATGAAGAAGAGATGAACTCACTTGCACACACATTTTGCCATGGATCAGTCGAAGACCTTGTTAATTCATGATGATTAATTTCTTGTATGAAGTTATTTTGAAAAGATTTAAAACCATAATATATGGGTTCCTAAGTTGGTTTTCTTATCCTCAAAGGGTAAGGAACATTCTCTAATAAAGTTTCCACTTATTTATTTCTTGCAACACTATTTCTAATTTAAGATAAAATCAAGGAACTCCTTTTTTGGTGTTTGTCCTTTTGAACATTTACCTTTCATATCATTCTTAGTGAAATGTCTCTATTGTTCTTCTAATTATTTTTTATTTTAATATTTTTTCCTATAGAGTCCCTCATTAATATTTGATCAAAGATTTATATTTTTGTTGTATAGTTTTTATGAGATGCCTTTGCCTTGCCCCATTCTAGGTGATGGTGGGGCCTATATTACTGAGTGCAAATTTATCTAAGTTTCAAGTGCTTCCTTTCTTAATAGAACCATGTTTTGGCCAACATCTATAACCAATCTAAGAATTTGTTTAATAGACCCCCTTATTCAAAAAATGTTCTTGTTGTAGTGTTTTATCATTCATTATACTTATCACATGCCTAAACATCTCAAACTATATGAATTTCTAAGTGTTGCGGGTGATTGTGTCTATTTGTAGCCTTTATTAGGTTTATAGCAATATTTTTTCCCTCCATTCCTTGAAACCCAACATTTCCATTTTTTTGGGACCTTTGACTATTTTAGTCTTTTAGACTTCTCATTACCTAGGTAATTTATCATGGCTTTAACCACACTTACACTCCCTACTTTATGTTTGTTTTTTCCCTAGGATTTTAGGTCTCCATGTAATCATGTTCTTCTTAAGCTATAAGACTAACCCATGAACCTCAATTATTCTCTACTTACATTTTTCCATGCTTTCTCTTCTTTAGCATTGAGTATTCACCATCCTTAATTCCTAGAATTTGAGGATTCATTTTTCCTTTAAGTCTCAAAATCTTAGGCTTTTATCATTTTCCCTACTCATTTTCCTCACCCAACTTCTCATCTCCCTTCCTCCTTGTGGAACCCATACTTGTAGGATTACTCATGCCATAATACCCAAAAGGCATAAGGTATGTGGTAAAACCAATATCTAAATGTTAAAAATATTCCACCTTTATTTCCTTTGCTTTTTTTCTTCTAGAATTTGACACAACACATTAATTACCCCTAACTCATTTCTCTTGAGTCATAGAGTTTTGGACTTCTATATTTTCTTTTACCAAAAAGTACATTTGCAAAATTTGGAAACATAGACAAGGGGTGTGAATTGCTTTGAGACCACATTACTTACTTATTTGCAATGAATTTGATATCTTTATTCAATTCTAAATTTCTCCAAACTTTTAGTATTCTTTTGTTTTTTGTTATCTATTCTATCTTTTTCTAAAAAATGACAAGTAATAAAGACATGGTTGCACTCTACAAGTGTGTCAACATCCTTATATCAATATTGGACTTTGTTCCTCCTATTAGCAACCTGAGTTTTTCAATAAGGACCTCCTATTATTTTCCATCAACTAGCTTATAGTTTCTCAATTGAAGTTCCCATTTCCCATGTACCAAATAAAAATTGAATGCTCTTATAGCTAAACCCTATGCTCTCTCCATACCCATATTAAAAAATGCTTCCCTAGTAAATCCATAAACCATTGGTTCATATTCATCTTCTTCATGAAGTAACATTGGACACCTATTTGTGTCATGTTTGTTCCACTTTATATTTTACAATATATTTTTACTATCTTTCTAGGGGATTTCTCAATTTCTAGTGTGCTAGCCCGCTTCATGCCTTTGATTATCAAATATTCATTCCTTAGATGATCTTCCCTATTGTTATTTTAAAACCAAAATTCATTTAGATTGTAGGTGGGGGAGAAGTCTTAGCTTTCTCACCTTTCATCATAATTTCTTACTTCAACATTATGTTTTCCAATTCAAATTTGAAATTATCAATTTCATCATTTCCCATTAAGTCATTATCTCATGTAATTTTGAATAGGACTATATTATGCTGATAAATTCTACATATATGAAGAGGAAATATTTTCATCTACTTCTGCTATAATGTGAGAGCTTAACCCTAAAATAAAACACTCAATTCATTTATTTTATGTCAAGATTTCTTCTAGCTTTCTAACCACACTTTTAAAACATTGTTCATAATATTTTACTGATTCACCCTTGGTTTTTGTCATCTTCCATTTTTTTTTATTTTTTTGTTCATACTTAAGGTGAGTGGAAATTTTTCAAAAATAAGTCACTCAATTATTTCCATGTTTTATCATGCTTAGCAAATTCTTTAATGCATCATCTCAGTGCCTCATAATTGAGGACCCTCCATCTCAATGCCTCGCCATGCTTCTAGGGAATTCTTTAATGCACCATCTCGGTGCCTCATAATTGATGATTCCTATTTGAACACATCCACTAGACGCCATGCTGGAAAGATACAAGCCTTTACCGTGCATAATGGAAACCTATTTTTGTATACCAGAGTTTCCCATAAACTTGTCCATGAATTATCAACTATAGAATGCTTATTCTATTGAAGACAACCCCTCTTCTCCCTCTGATCCATGGATATGAGTTCACCTCGCCAACAAATTTTAAATTTTCATATCTCCATCGCAACACCATGTTTATTCCTCACCTACCATCTCATGAGAATCTCCTTCCATTTTCTCAAAATGCCTCCCTTTGAAATCACAGTATTTAACACCTCTTATGACCATGCATCAATATTTGATTAAAAATAATATAGTGGTCATATAGATTATTCAATAATAGTGGCCATATTTGATCACCAGATGTTTATTGACAATTTTCTTGAAGGGGATGAGAAGCTCAAGAGGTTCCAGAATGGTTACGATAGGGAATGGCTCTCGACCCCTTATGGGGTGACCTGTACATGCATATCATGAAATATTTTACCCTAAAGGGCAGGTACACAATAATTTTCACGAGTAACACTTTCCCTTTCTTGGCCATACTCGTAGAAATGAAAAGATTAATATACCTTTCTTTCAATAATTTTCTCTTAAACAATGCAAGCCTAAGGGAGTTTCACCTCCCTTTCACTAGGCATTGATTTAGTGCCTCTATAATTACACCTTGGGCATCACCCCCATGTCAGGCCCTTCTATTGGTAATAACCCCAATGCTAATGTCTCCCTTGAGAATCAATAGGAACCCCTCCCTTATCCTTCTTAGGTGAATACTCTTGGTGAGGGAACCTTTGTTAGACCTCCTCCCAAAAATTCCCATGTTGTCCCCTCTATTATGAAACAATCCTCTATTAAAGGTCTCCTTATCAAAGAGGACCTTGTTATTGAGAATGTGAAAGGTATGAAGAGTAGCTCTAACCCTTCGAGTGACCCCTTAAGAGCTAAGAGAAATGGTTTTGATAGTGTTGAACCTTGTAAGAATTGGCTATGAAGGTAGCCACCCAAGATCTAGAGGCCTAATAGAAAGCACAAGCATAAGAGAGATAGAAAGAAGATGACAAGAATAAACTGTATTCTGCCAATAATGCAATTATGATGTGTTGAGCTATGCAAAAGTACATAGGAGACCCCTTGGTTATATAGCCAAGGTGAGAACATAGAAGGGTATAAGATTATGACAAGCGTTGTAATCTTATAACATGAGAAAACTATGAAAAGCTATCACTCCACCTATTTAGCAGAAAAGAGATAATGTGATAATCACCACAAAAAGGTGGATCACCCACAAAAGGTGGAGAGATAATCACATGATGTGTCTACAAAAGGTGGAAGTGATAAAGTAATGACAAGTCAAGTCCACCAAAAGTGGAAATTCTCCAACAACCTCCTATGTGGTCCCTAAGTAAACATAACTAAGGTGTAATCATGACCTAGGACAAGGTACAACACTTTTAATTACACCAACACCCCCCCTTAAGTGCAACTTAGGGAGAATGTACACAAAATCAAACCATGCAAGATAGGTCCCGGCTACTAGGCCATGTTAGGTACCCATATATAAATGCAGTGCAATCTCTCATAAAGTAGAGAAAAGGAGAAAACCACGTGGGAAAAAAATTCCCCCCAAAAGAGAGATGAAACAAAATAGGAAACATGCTCTAGGAAGGATAAAACCTCGAGTGAGGAAAAAGTCCCCCCATAAGAAGAATGAAGAATTCCATGCAACCCCCCCTCTTTCAATGGAGAGTCACTGCTCAAATGTCACAATGTCAAGAGTCCCCAATTTGAACTGAAGAAGGAAATAATGTAGAACAATGTGAAGGTTGATATAGAGCAGACCAAGGATGATGATGAGTCCTCCAAATGTTGTTCCAAAAGAAATGCCAAACTATGCAAAGCACTGACAGAAAGAATCAAGTACAACTGTAGAAGATGCTACATAACTGGTGACTGAGCTGAATCTATCAACTCAAGAGTAACTGCAGAATCTGTCAATGAAGAACTGTAGATAAATCCACACTGCAACATGAATAAGGTTAGAACCAAGAAGACAACTGCGTGAGCATCAATAGAATTCCCATCAATGGCAGATTGGTACAATCTATGTGTCACTGGAGCCATGCACCAAGTCTTTGGATGTAGAACCAAACTTCTGAAGATAAGTAGAGTGCTTCCAAAATAGGAATGTCTATATGGTGACTAGTCAATCTCATCGAAATGCATGGGTACCAGCCATTGCATTCACTAAGTAGATAGGAACTAACACTAGATACATAGATTAATCCAAAGAAGCATACAGTATGACAGAGTACACTGAAACAAAAGGATTGTGGCACTTTATTTTAGTTCGTTTACAACATTACAAAAAGGAGAACTACAATGACCATGATGCAAATCTGGAAATGTTGATGAAAAAGCCAACCAAAAGAAACCCAAAGCTAAAGACCATGAAGAAATCCCTCCAGGTGGATGTCAGTAGGAGCAACTGACCCCTATTGACTACTGGTTGAAGGAGCAAATGGTCCAAGACAAAGCTCAATCGGTAGGCAAAATTATTTTCTCAAGTTTGCTTATTATTGCATGATTTGTTTTTAAAGAAAACTTAATTAAAAAGTGTAATTTAAAAACATTATTTATTCAAAAACTTTATTATTAAAATAATAAAGAAAATTATTTTTTTTATGAAAAAGAACTTTATTGAAATAAAAAACAAATTGTTTATTTTAAAAAGACTATTAAAACTTAATAAAAATTTTTTAAAAATTTTGAAAAACTTTATTAAATATTAATAAAGAAAAAAGCATTTTAATTTGTTTCATTATTAAAAAAAACTTTAATAAAAATTATTCAAGAAAAAAAAACATTATAAGTTTAATTTTTTTTAAAAAACTTTTATAAAAAATAGGTGCCGTTGCATGGGGCCAAGTGATACCATGTAAGAATTGGCTATGAAGGTAGCCACCCAAGATCTAGAGGCCTAATAGAAAGCACAAGCATAAGAGAGATAGAAAGAAGATGACAAGAATAAACTGTATTCTGCCAATAATGCAAATATGATGTGTTGAGTTATGCAAAAGTACATAGGAGACCCCTTGGTTATATAGCCAAGGTGAGAACATAGAAGGGCATAAGATTATGACAAGTGTTGTAATCTTATGACATGAGACAACTATGAAAAATTATCACTCCACCTAAAGTGGAAAAGAGATAATGTGATAATCACCACAAAAGGTGGAGAGATAATCACATGATGTGTCAACAAAAGATGGAAGTGATAAAGCAATGACATGTCAAGTCCACCAAAAGTGGAAATTCTCCAACAACCTCCTATGTGGTCCTTAAGTAAACTTAACTAAGGTGTAATCATGACCTAGGACAAGGTACAACACTTTTAATTACACCAACAAACCTAAAACTGTTAAAAAAGTAACTATTGAGATTAGAGATGAGGATAAACAAGGAAAAATAGACAAATATAGCAGTGGGAAGGGTGAAAGAAGGTCAACAAGGCTCATGGGCCAATCAACCAAGGGTAAAAAACTTAGCTTTGAAGAACCTAGTGATGACCCGAAAGAAGAGGCTTCATTTGTCATTAGTGTGAGCAAAAAGGAACAGTTAATGGTTCTGGGCGAAGACCTCTTAGAGGACTTTGTTAGTAGTGAGGAGGATGAAGAGATGGAGGGTGATGACCAACACGTGGTCAAAGACTCAGAGGACAATGAAGATGAAGGGGTTAAGATAATTGAAAAAGAAATTGAGGATGTGGTTATGAAAGTTACGAAAGATGTGGAAGAGAATGTCATGGAGGAAATGGAAGAGGATGTGCAGGATAAAGATAGGCCCTTTGATTTCTATCTCACTCAATTCTAGGAGTTGTACGATAAAGTGGATAAAATGGACAAGGATTTCAATAAACTTATGCCTATTACTTTGGGCATCATGCAGACGACTATCTCCAGTACTATGAATGGTACGACCAAGGTAAGGAAAGGCCGTAGAAAGATGAACTCCTCTAAGGCTGAGGAGGTGTAGTTGGATGAGAGAATAATTAAAATGATGGAAAACTTTTGATGGATCCTATTTATTCTGAAGCAGGTGGAAAATGTTTGGTGCAACTCAATCTTTAGCTTGTGCATCAATTCTATTGATTGTTGTATTATTTTTTAAATTCAAGATGAAATTATTGATTTTCTTCACCAAGAAGTGGCTAACATTGATTTATTTTTGTGGCATTTGTGCACTATCAAGAAATCTAAATTGTGCTTATAGAGGGCTATTAAGGAAATACCTAAAAGTTTAATGTTTTGTTTCCTATGAAAGAAGGCTTGATGGTGTTTTTAATACTATGATGACAATAAGGTCCTTATTGTGGAGCAAGATAAGAGGGAGGAGGTGCCAATAGCATCACTAGATGGTGTCAATTTTTTTGGTTGTGGTAGCTATGAAAATTGTAAGTCTATGTGTGGGGCAAATATGTGGTTTATGTGATTTGACTTGACCTTGTAAGTATGGTGTTATGGTTGATGTTGGACTCATAAAGGTTTTTTGGTGTCTATGTTCATAGAAATATGATATATCTAGATAATAAATAGTAAGTAATATATGTGATCCTACAACTCATCAAGTTTGTGATGTATGATATATGAACAATGTATTAATTTTTATAATTCCTAGATTCTAAAAATAGATTTTAATATTAAAACAAAAATAAAAAGATTTTATTATCTTTACAACGAAATATCTATAAACCTTGATATATTTATTGTATAAATTTTTTAAATACCTTTTGATATATTAATAAATTAAAATAACAAATCAAAACTCAGAAATAAAAATAGATCGAGATTCCTGATCAATGTTAATAATATGAATTTGTTTGATAAATGTAATATGATTTAATTGAACAAACTCTTAGGGATTTTGTCTTCCTTCAATGAATGATCAAGCGGATAAATAATTATATTTGATTTTCTATATAATATTTCTTGTATGTTGTATCATCTCCACAATATCGAGTGTATATTGAAAAATTCTAAAAGATTTATTTATTTCTATTTTAAGAAAAGTATCATATCATTTATATAAATATATATTCTTTAAATCACAAATATCTTATATTGTTTTAATTTTAGGAAAAAACACATAACATTTTTTTAGGAAATAAATAAATATTGCTTAATATAAATATGAATATTATTGAAATTTTAATTTAAATTGATATAGAATACTTTATTTATTTATTTTTATTAAAATTTATGCAATATTATTCTTTACAATCTGAAATATAAATGGCATTGTATTAAATTTTGTTTCATAACAATAACTTAAATATAAATTTTGAAAAAAAGAAAAGAAAAACAAATCAGTATAATAATAATCTCATCATTTCTATTATTCAAATTAATAATAAAAAATTTAATACAAATCTAAAAATTAATAAAAATACATTCTTCAATATCTACATACAATATTTTTATAAATATAATTTTGTTTCAACTAAAAATCATTTAAACATAACTTTTAAGTTTTATTTTATTATTTTGTTTAATAATCAATTATTATTTTTAATTTATTAAAAAATTATACAAAAAATTCAATCAAAAATATTAAATATTGAATTTATAACAATCAAATATAATCTTTCACTTTTGTTTTTATTTAATTGTAAATAATATTTAATTTTAATTTATTCACAATTCTTATAACAAATTCAAACAAATATATTAAATATTCAGGAAATAACAATTAAATATAATAAAAAATATATAAACACATTAAAGAAAAATTAAAATCTTTATCAATTTCACAACTAGATTAATCTTTTCAAAAACTGAATTTGTGAAAACATTATTACCCCACATCTATAAATAAAATATAAATTTACAACTTAATTAAACCTATAACAAACAAAAAAAAAGGCTAAAATATTAGCTAAATAAAATATTAGCTAAATACACCATTCAGTACGTCAAACGACAAAATAGTGCGCGGGATTTGAGGCGGTAATCTGCAGTTTTAAACCCTTGAGGCGGGAAAAAGGGAGCACTACAAATACAAACGGCGACTGTAACGGAATGGCAAATGTGAAATCGGATATATTACTTTTGGAACGGGAAAGGTTCGACTTAAGGCAACTTTAACGGAATGACAAATGTGAAAACGGATATATTACTTTTGGAATGGGAAAGGTCCGACTTAAGGGGGCTGTGGGCCCGGCCACCTAAGCAGTCAACGCTTAGAGTGTGTCGGTTAAGCCCGGCCCGTTGAACACAGAGACATTGACTACTTCTTCTTCTTCCTCCCTTCTCTGCAGATTATCCCTCACTTGAATAATCCAGTGATCCGGATCAATCTTTGCTTGAACTGCATTTTTCGAATCCATGATTTCTAACTGAAGAAGGTTGTAACGAATTAAGCAATACAGAAACGAACTAGAAAAAAACGCTTTGACAGAAACGAGAGAATGCAATGGGGGGTTGTTTGTGCAGATTCAGCATTTGTGTTAGTATGTGATGCTGATTGTTTCACCACTATGCTGTTTGCCCTCTCTGTGACGCGCAGATACTAAGTTATTATCAAAGATAGTTTGTTTGAATAGAACTGTTAGTAGTCTTTGAACTTCAGTTTTATCCGCGAATTAAAAGGAGCTAATGCATGCATGACAGATGCTATGTGTCATTTGATATATAGTCTGAAAATGTAATCCATTGAGCAAATTGAATAAAAGTTTAAATTGTTGTAACAATTTTCTGTGCATATGGTTTTGCTCTATTTTCAGTTTGACTCTGTTTGCCTGTGTTTCTAAAGACAAGGCTTCTTCAAATATAAAACGAATAAAGAATATCATTGACGATGAGAGTCAATGAAAGTAGGCGAATTATACGATAGGTGAGATGAACATTTTATGATGGATACAACAATTGTATCTTGCAGAACACGACTCTACCGATATTATACTTGCCGTGTTTCTTCATGGAAATCAAACCCAATTTCAAAGCTTTGACGATCATTTAGTTTGACTTTTTTGTACACCCCTACTTGATATTTTTAAGACATTATTTAACAAGTTAAGAGTCCGTGACTGCCAAATCTGTGAGATGGAAAACGGCCATGGAAAGGTTGTTACATGCTTTTAGTGATCACTTTTGCAACTGTTTGAACTTTGCTAATATTTTATTGATTTCATATTGGTCTTTTGCACGTGTTCAATATTCCATTACGCGTGGTGAGCTCGATTTTACGTCACGCGTTCACACACCCTTCAATTTATTAAATTACCGTAATACTTCATATATTGGAAAAAGCATAGACTTGTCAAAGCAATAATACCTATAAAGAAACCTCAACGAGGACATTTTTAAGGAAGCTAAACCTAATCTCACAATTAGTGAGGAATTTCAGTTTCTTGCTTTTATAAGTGATCTATAAAAATATCATTTGATTTCATATTTGGAAGTAGTTAATTAACGTAGATATTTAAAATATTATTTATTTACAAGGTTAAAAAATATTAATTTTGAATTATTTATATTGAATTTTTTATTTTTTTTGATAAATATATTTTAAAAAGTCTTAATAGTTTATAATATTATAGTAGCAATTGAATTTTGGTGTGTAATGGGTATGTCGAAGAGTTGTGAAAGGTCAATTACATAAAATTTTGGTCTATTTTTTGCATACATTTGTGTAGTACATGAGATCAATTAGTAGGTCATTTAACAAATGATATTGTTTGTGCAACCAAGGTCTCAATGGAGAATTGATAGCTTACAATAAACTATACATCCACTTATAGGAATCCAAACATGATTGAAACAAAACCTCTAAATCAAGAAGATAATCAAGCTCTAGTACCAATAGGTTCATGTTATGTTTGTAATAGTGAGAGAGAGAGAGAGAGAGAGAGAGAGAGAGAGAGAGAGAGAGAGAGAGAGAGAGAGAGAGAGAGAGAGAGAGAGAGAGAGAATGATATGAAGGAGAGGGGTATGGAGAGGAGGAGGAGATGGAGAGACAAAGAGAGAGGAGAAGGAAGATAAAATTATATAAAGAGAGAGGAGATGGAGGAGGGGTAAATCATATAATGAGGGAGAATGATAAGGAAAAGATAGAGAGGAAGAGATAGAGAGATGTAGAGGAAGAGGGGGAGGAAAAGATAGAAAGATATATAAATGGTGAGATAGAGTGATAAAGAGGTAGAGGTATAAGAAGATACAGAGAGAGTGGGTGAGATATAAAGAAATATAGAGATATATAAACATATAAAAGTATAGATGGAGATATAGAGGGTTAGAGAGAGAGAGGGAAAGAGAAATATGGAGAGGCATAGTTATATGGGAAGAGAAAGAGGGAAATAGAGATATATGAGAAGAGAAAGGGAGAGAGAGGTAGAGGTAGATATAGAAATAGGGAGGAAGTGAGGGAGGGAGAGATAGGAAGAATTAAAGAGAGGGAGGGAGAGAAAGGAAGAGAGATAGGTAAATCGGGGAGAGAGGGAGAGATGGGGAGAATTAGAGAGAGGGAGGGAGAGAAAGGAAGAGAGATAGGTAAATGGGGGAGAGAGGGAGAGAGATAGGAGGAGCAAGAGAGGGAAGATATGTGAGAGAGGGAGAGAGATAGGTAGAAGAGAGGGGGAGAGAAGAGGGGGTAGAGAGGGAGAGAGAGAGAAGAAGAGGGTGGGAGAGGAAGATATATACTAATATATAGAAAGGAAAGGGGAGATATAGAGAGGGAGAGATATGGATAGAGGGTGATATAGAGAGATAGAGAGGGTTGGCGAAAGAGATAAAGAGATGTGGAGATAGAAAGAGAGAAAGGGAGAGAAGTAGAGAAAGATATAAAGAGATAGAGAGGAGTGAGAGAGGGAGATAGAGAGAGATAGAGATAGAGTGAGTATGAGAGATGGAGTGAATGGGAGAGAAGGGATGGATTTATGACTTCATCAAGTGTATGTTTGTTTCTAAAATAAGAGAGATTTAAATGTTATTCTTTCTAGTGTTTATTGATTTATAGTATAGGTCACACAGGGTGAAGCCATAATAATGGTTTACAATATGATGGAGGAAGGAAAACTGAGAAAAAATGATCCCATGGAAAACAAATTGGTTTTAGGGGTTCGAATGAAACTACAAGTTTGACCGAAACCCAAAAGAGGTTTGATCGAACTAGGGGTCGAGTGAACCCATTAATTATTGGGCCCACATTTCCCGCCCAAAAAAACCAAAAAAAATGCATATTGAGGGGGGTTTGAATGAACCTTGGTTCGAACGAAGCCCCCTAATTCCTCATTCTCCCCCTGAAACACAAAAAACCTAAAATTTTACGCTTCGAAGCTCGGGTTGAGGATGAAAATGGAGGAGTCTTCACAAACCCAACTAGAATCAAGTAGTCCTTGGAATGAGCTATCCAAAAAATATAATTTTAATATGTTTTGGTTCTATTATGTATTTGTTTTTTTAGTTTTATTAAGCATAGGTTTTTCATTGAAAATGAAGGTCTCTGTTCTGCACATGTGGAAAAATAGTAGATTATCATTTTTTTTCAAAAATATGAGTGTACCAGATATTGAAGTCCTTGATCCAACAAAAAAAATATTGAATTTTGATATATACAAAAAAAGTTACACGTTATATGGTTGCGCTATGTCTGAATTGTAATTGGTTTGACTTCAAAACTTGATTAAAGAAAAAATATTCAATAAAAAATTATCTAACCAAGTGGAAGCACTAGATATCAGAGTTACAAATATAAATTTGAAAGAATTAGAATTTTTTATTCATGGAAAAAAAGTAATGTGTTATATAGTGTGCGTCACTTTTTAAAAATGTTGTTTTCTAAAAAGAACCAATTTTCATGGGAGATGGAAAAAGAAGTGCAATCTAATTCCAAAATTTTTGAGAAAAATATTTTTAGAATCTACAGACAAAATGTGATGAGACTCTAGTTTGCATCATCTTCAAATTCCTCACGGTCTATAGCTGCTATAGGTGTCTGAATGTGAATATTTAGTTAAAAATAATAATTTTAGTGTCCAATTTGGCCAAAAATTGTAAACTACTATTGTGGGATCACCCCACATTCAAAATTTAACAAGGCTAAAATTCCTAAAATTGGGCCTTTTATTTTGATATTTTTTTATTATGTTTTCTTACATGACAAAGTTGAAGTAGATGGAAGTAGACTATAAAATTTTGAAGCATTGCTGCAAAAACCTAAAGGAATAAAATAGAGGATTTCAAAAGGACTTGCAAGATTTGAGGCCATTGAAGGCTACTATTCCATGTTTAATCAAAGGAGGAGGAGGAGGAGTGGGGAGCCACAACTACAACAAATCAAGTAAAAAATTCCAACGTGGAGAAGTCAGTCATAGGGCCTTTGACTGTCGACAATTATGTCAGGAAAGTAGTAAGAGCATAAATAGAAATAATCTAGCATGAGAAGAGGAAGAAAGTGTAGCATCACCAAAACAAACAATAGAATCAAAGGAAGGATAATATATCATGTTTAGGGGAGAATTGGTAAACCCATGGGTATGGGTATGGGTGGCCACCTTTTAATCCCCTACTAAACATAGCACTAGAGTGTGTTATAACAATCACATTATGTTTTGTACTTCCAATCCTTAGGATAAATCAATACAAACTATACTATGAGCATGTTATAACATACCCATGTTTTATTTTTCTTTAATGAAAAATAAGAAATAGGTTGAATTCATTTGAGGTCAAACTGTCAACAACATTTTCTAATTTGTAAGCTTATAGAATGTGATCATGTTGTGTAATCGATCATTCCTCAACAATTTTTCCATTGAATCATTATCAAATTTTTGTGATGATATCACCAAGGTCAAAGAGGTGAATATTTTTATTTTTTTAATGTCAAAATTCAATTAAATAGATAGATAGAAAAAGTTTAAGTTTTTTCTTTAATTTTTAGGAATTGATAATGCCCCACCAATTGATCAAAACTTGCATTCATCAATTGATGAAAACACTTCTAGATAACACAAAAAAAACATCCTCCCACATTTCCCTGGTATCCTCTTAGGATAGAAGAAAATATATTAGGGAATTCACAAATAATAAATGATAGCTTCAAGAAATAATTGGGAGGTTGAGGGATCCATCAAGAGAAAACTCCCATAGGTCCACCCCTTCCATTTTATTAGAATTAGTTATCTCTCAATAGAGTTTGTGAGTGGGAAAATCAACACTTCGTTAAACAAGAGAGAAGAATAAAAATGATTCTTGCATAAAAACTATCTTATGAGAAAAATTAAATTAAAAAATTGAAATATTACTTATGTGCATTCTTCATTGACCCAAGAACTAATGCACCCATACACGACACTTCTAAGAGGTTTCTTAATAAACAATACATGCACTTACATAGTTACCATGAATACTTATGAAATATCAAGCCTTTCCAATGCTTCGTCCATGTGTCCAAGCATGAATCCACACATCCCATGCCATGCTTCACATATGCACTGCTTAGAAAGAATCAATAATGACAACCCACT
>VDFB02371263.1:0-13910 GCA_007258455.2 Sequoia sempervirens
CCTAATTCCATCATAGCATTTATTAGTCTGGACATTGGAATTGTAGAATATTTCATAGATGTTTATATGGTTATCTATTGGAGGAAGAACAAGTAGATGAAGTTTTGGACGAGGCTTTTTTCCTACCAGTAATACCGTTCTTAACATTGATTTGTGACAGGTACGAACTTTTGAATCACACTGTGGGTCCCTATCGCAATATGGCATGAAGCACATGCGTGCTCTAGCAAATATATGCAATGAAAAGGTTAGCGTGGATGCTATGGCTAGAGTTTCGTCTGAAGCATGCACCCAAGTTCCGTCGGGATACTTCAGTTCCCTCCAAAGAGGCTTCAGTGCTTGATAGTTCAAGGCTTCTTTTCGGTTGGTAGAACATCAAGATCCCAGGACGTATCATTTAGAGGAATTTCTGTACATAAAAGAATGTTTATGCATGAATGTTTATGCATGATATCTTGTTTGCTATCTAAAAAGCAAGCTAAGGCACATACACAGTGCTAAACATCTTAACCATACTCTAGTGGTACCTGTGCATGCTGGAAAAAGGGTTTATCTTATATTTGAGGTTTGTGATTTTTTTCATTATCTTTATTAAATTACTTCAATATTTGGTAAATATTGTGAGTAGTTGTATAATAATATAACAATAAACTGCGTTTTAACTTTTGGAATTGAATCCTTTGGAATTATTATGTAAAATTAATTAATATACTTGCATACTATAAAATTTATTTTCCTCCCTTTTGGCTCTCTCAACTACTTTTATTTCTTTATTCAACTCTTCCTTTTAAAGATATTCTAATTATTGTAGAAGTTGTATCATAATATAACAATAAACTGCGTTTTAACTTTTGGAATTGAATCCTTTGGAATTATTATGTAAAATTAATTAATATACTTTCATACTATAAAATTTATTTTCCTCCCTATCTCAACTACTTTTATTTCTTTATTTAACTCTTCCTTTTTAAAGATATTTGCAATTTGTTTTGTTCCATTATCTAGCCTTTTTTATATACTTACTTGTGTCAATTTATTCCGATTTGATCTCCTTAAATTTACTCCACAAATTTTCAACTTGTTTTCAAAATCTGAACCCATCTCAAATTTAAAAGGGATACCTATTTGAATTTTATCGTTTTGAATGATTACATATGTTGATCACTGGTTAAATTTTGGTTCATTTAGAATATTTGAATACATCCTTTCAACAACAACCATTCTACATTTTAAGCAATGGTTCACGAGAATATTTGAATACATCCACTCAACAACAACCATTCTACATTCCAAGCAAAAAGTATGGTTCACGAGAATATTTGTATACATCCACTCAACAACCACCATTCTACAATCCAAGCAAAAAGTATGGTTCACAAGAATATTTGAATACATCCACTCAACAACAGCCATTCTGCATCCCAAAGACTTAATTTGCTGCAAAAAGTATGGGTTACGAGAATATTTGAATACATCCACTCGACAACCATTCTACATCTCAAAGACTTAATTTGTTGCAAAAAGTATTGAAACCCTTCAACATTATCTATTATGAAACTTTTTAACCAAAGTGAAAATAAAGTCATAAAAACATTAAAAGTAGAGAACAAAATAAAGGAAAATACGATCATTTGATTAAAATGGAGATTAATGAAGAATGTTTATAAAAACTCTTTTAAAGGAGATGAATAATTATATTTATTAAATAATCGATTAAAGGCAACTTTTGTGAAAATGTGTGATGTTTTGGAAATCACCCCTTAAGGCTTATATATAGCATTTATGTGAATTGAAAGAGTATGGAGATCACTCAAGGAAGAAGATGGTTTGGTGGGTTATGGACATTTGAGGAGGTAGCACATAGAGTGTCCAACTCGGAGTACAAAGTACACTTGGGATTGTCTTGGCTAGGTCTTTGATGCATTTGTATGATGGGTAAGCACACTTTGTGTATTTTTACACATGTTCTTTGATGCGCCATAGTTATGAGGACATTGAAATCTTCCTAAAGTGAGAATGAGCTTTCCAAGTGCTATGATTCAGATAGATAAGTACTAAACTTATTAAAAGATATTTTAATTATGAATGAAATGGAGTTGATTCAGTAATATTCTTCTATGATGTTATTTGTTTTTTTCAATCATACTCATATTGTTAGATGTCAAGTTATTTATTAATGGTGGTAATCTTGATAACCATTCTATGTATTTGTATTTAAATTATAGGTATACTCACAATATTTAAAACTTAGATAATAACACTAACAAATCTGTTGTCATATAAAATTCTCTTATATATTAAATCTATCCAATTTTATACTTGGGGAAAGTAGTGTTAACTTTAAGACTTAGGAAGTCGTGGATAATTGTTAAAAAAAGTTGTAAGATTTAGACAATTTCAATTTATTTTAATATTGATTTTGATCAATAAAATAATCAATATTGTTTTGTTTACTCATAAACACAATCTCTTATCTGAATTTTTAAGGTATACATCTGAATTTCTAAGGTTGGAAGAGAGTGGAGGTAGTGATGATGGTGGATGTGTATAATATTGAAAATGAGTCAGTCAAAATGAAACAATATAATTATAAGATGTGAAATTCAATAGTTTTTTAATAGGCTTAACATGGGGACATGTCAAAATTTTACAAGTGAGTAAACCTTCAAACTTTTTTTAAATAAGAATTAGAAATTAGTGTAAACATATTATGCATAAATTCAAAAGTGTTAAAAAATTATCAATAAGTAATAATTATTTACTATTGTTCTATTATGGCTAAGATGTCTAGTAAGATTACCATGTTTTGTTTTATTGTACATTGGACTTGATCAACCTAATAACTTTGTACATGTTTTAATTCTTGGATGTTATATCATGTCATTTACTTGAATCATGACAAGGTGTTTGTGTTAAAAAAATATTTTTAAGGTGTTATGAACATTTTGTTGATAGTAATAAGATATTTTATATTACATTCTTATAAGATTTAAATTTGCCTGAAAACTTTGTTTGAACAATTATGTGAAATGATATATACTTTATTTAATGATAATTGTGAACTTCTTTCCATTTGGTTATTCATGAAAAAGAGGATCCTCATGTAGTTTGGAATGCATGATTATCATCTTGGGATGTTAGCAATAGGTGTGTTCATAACACATGTTATGCATATCATTAACTAATTATTTTCTCTGTGACAATATGATAATATTTTTTAAATTAAAAGAATTGAAAAGATATAGAATTTACGAAATAAAACAATAGATTAAATTAAAGTGATAGATTTACTAATATTTTGATTTTTTTTTGGGTGAGTTTGATGTAGATTCAACTTAAGCTATTGAAGACAACAACAAATTACATGAGAGAAATGTTATGCATTTTTTTTTGTCTCAAAGTGAAAATAAAGTCATAAAAGCATTAAAAGGAGAGAACAAAATAAAGGAAAATATGATCATTTGATTAAAATGAAAATTAAAGACGAATATTTATAAAAATCCATTTAAAGGAGAGAAATAAATATATATATTAAATAACTAATTAAAGGAAACCTTTGTGAAAGAGTGTGATGGTTTGGAAACCACCCCTTAAAGCTTATATAAAGCATTTATGTGAGACTTGGAAAGAGAATGAAGATCACTCAAGGAAGAAGAAGATGGTTTGATGGGAGGAGGGGGCACACAGAGTGAGCCCAACTCTGGGTACAAAACACACTCGGGATTGTCTTGACTAGAGCTTTGATGCATTTGCATGGTGCATAAGCACACTTTGTGTTTTTACACATGTTCTCCGATGTGCACCATAGCTATGAGGACCAATACCATTGAAATCTTCCTAGAGTGAAAATGAACTTTCCAAGTGCTATGATTTAGATAAGTATTGAACTTATTAAAAAATATTTTAATTATGAATGAGATGGAGATGATTCAATTAAATTCTTTATGATGTTATTTGTTTCTATCAATCATACTCATATTGTTAGATGTCAAGTTATATATTAATGCTGGTAATCTCAATATACTCAAGTATTAAGTTAGTTAACATTGACAAATAAGCATTCTATGTATTTGTGTTTAAATTATAACTATACTTTACAATATTTAAAACTTAGATAAAAACACTAATAAATTCGCTATCATTTAAAATTAATTCTAATATATTAAATCTATCCAATTTTATACTTGAAGAAAAATAGTGTTACATTATTGTAGAGAGCTACTTCCTCTTTTCTTCTATCCTATAATGACAATTGTATTAACATCCTATATAACCATCTAGTTTGTATCTTTATATTTTTAGCATATATCTCCTAATTCTTTATAATACTTTTTTTAATCTTCTATTGTTCAATATATTTATTATTTTAAATTTTTTAATCTTAAAGCAAATCCTTGAAAATTATATTATGGAAATATTTAATTGAATTCGGCTTACCCCCAAACTTGACTTAATTCAAGTTTGGAACATACTTTGCACAAGACAAATTGTAATGTTACTTGATTCTCCTCTACATGAGAATAATTCTTTTGATACCATTTTCATGCAACTTTGGGGGTGTTGGCTCAACTTTAGCTAGTACAATTCCTCTAACATTGTAAATTAGGAACTGCATTAGAACAAGTTTTGGTGCTTGACTTAGTTCCTCCGATGCACTCATTGGCTCAGAAGTAGTGTTAGATGGGCACATTAAAATAAAAACCATATGAATTGGTAAAGACTTGGTAATTTTTTTAATGATTATATTGAATCATAATTTCACATGTTATTCATTGTACCAATGAATGTAATTAGTTTGGTATCTAGAAAAAGAAATGGTTTGGGTAAAAAAAATTTAGGATGAGAACTTTACACTGCAATGAAATGTGGTCTAGATTCTTTCTATAATTATGTTATTTTAAGTATGGCAAGTGATTTAGGCAGTGTAACAATATCTCATCTTATGATTGTTTATAAATATGCAAGTTTTATGTAGACAATGATAACAATATGGTTTAGAAATAGTTCAAATGATGTAAGACAAACTATTTTATATATTTTTTCTCGAAGTAACTATTGTCACTCCTATTTGAACATTTTGATAGATTGTAATTTCAATTCATGTAATTTTACATGAAATGCGCTTCAAATTCTTGTTATATTTAAGTCCATTATAAGTACAACAAATAATTTAGCCAATGATAATAATTTCTTTTATATGAATTGTTATTACATGTAATGTGCTCCAGATTCTTGTGAAATTTAAGTTTGTTATAAGTATGACAAGTGATTTAGACAATGATATCGATATCTCTTATATGATTTGTTAATAAATATATATACTTTTTTCAGACAATGATAACAATAGCTCTTCTATGATATGTTTATAAATTTAGAAGTTTTATTCAGAAAATGATACTTACATCTCCAATATATCGGCTATAATGTCTTTATATAAGTTTAGTGATGTAACATTATTTTATTTTCTATATTTTATGTAGAAGCAATCATTGCCACCTTTATGTAAACATCAAAATGCCTCAAACATAATAGACATAACTACACAAAAAACAACAAAATACAATTGAGGCAAATGCTAAAAGAGATTGAATAAAAAATGACGACGACATTGGGTGAGAGTTTGGGCGAAGACCAATGGGCAGTTGAGATTTTGAATGGCGACGTTTTGCAGAGCTTGGGCGCGGTTGCTTTGGTGCCGTTGTCCGTTGGGGATGGTCGGGGGGGCTGGGACCCTTTTGCTGGGGTTCCTCTTGCTCCTAATGGTATATTCAATCCTTCCTTGTCTTCTTTGCAGGTGAATGGTGTTTGTGTGGATGCTGCGCTGCCTAGTGTGGGTGCAACTGTCCCCTTTGTGTCTATTCTCCCTGTGGTGCCGCCTACTCCTGCTTTTGGTGTTCCTGCTGGAGTCCCTATTAGGGTTGCTTTGGGTGGCCATTGGAAGTCCTTCTTTGAGGTGGTTTCTAAGGATGGTGCTCGATCTATGCCTGCTCCGGCTAGGGTTTGACCTCTACCTTGTGCTAGTGCTTTCCCTATTGTAGTCTGTGGACCTGAAGTTGTTGAAAATGAGGATTTCTATTTGAAGTAGGGTGTGGTTTGTAGGTTTAATGGCTTGTGGCTCTCCCTTCCAAATCTCCATGAGTGGGTTTCCATCTCTTGGAAGCCTATTGTCTCTAGGCAGATTGAGCTCTATCCCAGTGCTAGAGGGTTTTTCTTTGCCACCTTTGCCTCTCCTGTAGAGAGGGATTGTGTGTTGGATAGGGGGTGGATGTGGGGTATTCATTTGTTGTCCATCAGGCCTTGGTCTCGCTCTTTCAATCCTTTAATTGAGCTGCTGAATATCAGACCAATTTGGGTCCATCTACCAAATCTCCCTCTCCAGTTTTGAGAGCATTCTTGTTTTGAAGTTGTTGGCAACTCCATTGACGCTTTCTGAAGGTGGACTCTACGTCTCGAGATCTTAGGCATACTATGGTGGATTGTATTTTGGTTGATTTGGACATCTCCAAATCTCTCCATGATGATATGGTTCTAATGGTGGTGGACAGACCTTGGATGCAGCTATTGGACTATGAGGGCCTGCCCTTTCATTGTAGGAGGTGTTTCTCCATTGGTCATTTGGCCTTTGGTTGCCCTCTTGCTCGCCACAACGACGCTGCTACTTGGTGGAAGAATGCTTTGTCGGACCACCTCATGGTTGGTTCTCCCTCTTCGGACGATTCCTTTGAGGAGGGCTTCCCTTCCACGCTCCTCTTCCAACTATCCCTTTCGTGGAACCTTTGTTGCCTCGATCTGTTGTTGCTGTCTTGGCGGAACTTTCCCATCCCTCATTGATTGACTCTACTAATCCTTTAATAGCTACTGTCTCCTCTTCTATGTAGATGAATCCCTTGCTGCGTGGTGGCTCCTTGCCTAGGGTGGCTGTTGAGGATCCGCTCCTCTTGTCTTGCTTGGTGGATTTCAATTCCAAGTCTTCCTGCTCTGTTGTGTTGAGGAAGAAGAAGGGACTCCCCAAATCCATCGCTTCTTCGCGGCCTAGGGCTTTGGGAGTCAGATTAGTCCCCTCAGGTTCTGGGGTTGTCTAGTCCTTGTTTGCTATTCTACAACTGTTGGTCAACTATTTCCATTTGTGACTTGTTTGGCCTATTTTTCCAGGCCCTAGTGGCTCCAGTTTGTTTTTTTCCTAGTTCATGTTGGTTGAAACTAGCTTCTTTTTGGCCCTGTGGGCTTTTAGTGTGAAGGGTACAACACCTTGTAAATGTTGCTTATCTTATCAAAAACTACACAAAAATATAGAGCCAATGTAAAAGGTGGATTGCACTAACAAAATGAAATAATTAAACAAATAAGGCTAAACCCTTGTTAAAAAATAACTTTCAAGACAAGGTACTTGTAAAACAACATTGATTAGATTTAGCTAATCTTTAGTAGTTTTTTACACGAGTTATTATCTCTATTAATGATTTATCAAAGCCTACTACAACCATTTATGGAAACAACATATTGGTAACAAAATATGACATTATTACTGACTTACATATTAGAAAAAAAATGTCAACTTGAGGAACATGACAAAAGGATGTGGTGAGCTAAGGTTGTTGACTTGAATTTTGGATAAGATAGTTTTGGAGATGGGCACGAAGGGTAACTACATATGTGTAAGAAGACAAGTGTTGAATTGCATAGATGGTTGAATAAGGGTTCCATTGCATGAACAACTAGGACAGTGGGAGAGGATGTGGATGTTAATGATGTGGAGACCATGTTGCCGATGGAGAACATTTATGATTGTATGAGATACTTGTTAGTTTGCATGAAACACATAACATATTAGAATTATGCCACTTGGTTAGTAAGGAGAGGATGAGGATAATAAAAATGTGGAATAGCATGTTGGAAAAGGTGGAGGAGGATCCATAGGACACTTGTGGCATTGCATGAAACACAACATAACTAGAAGGATACCATTTGGTGATTGGCAAATAGTTGTAACACAACATAACATCTATTTCATTGTATGACCTATAAATAGTGGAAGCCTAGTTGTTATGATGTGGTTGAGATTGTTATCTCTTGTGTGTTGTTTGACTTTTGAGATGTATAGTAGGATGAAATGTGCAAATATTGTATCTTGTCTATGCAAATGTAATAACACCATGACTTAATATAAGGCATTGTGAGTACATTCGTGTCATTCAAATGTATATTTGAATGCCATCACTACTTTTATTTTCACACATGGAGTATTTACTTTTGTGCACATTAACATAGGTTGAAAAAGAATACATTAACTCCATTAATCACCTTGATAGGTTATCTACACTCCTTAATGCCTTGGGGAGTGCTTAAACATAGTGCTTGAGTGATGCTCTACAAAGTACCTTTGTAGCATTGGCAGTTATGTGATTTGTAAATGATCAATATAGTGCACATGGGTTGCTAGGAATACAAAACCAATATCTAGCTTCATTGCTAAGATTTGTCAATTGTTTGATAGAGGCTTTTTAGGTGGATGGTAGGCTGATCACCTTGGAGTGTACTAAGAACTAGTTTGAGGATGTGTTAGAATTTGTGAGGAACACATCAAGTTGTGGATGGATAAATAATTTATGACCCTTTATATGAGATCTTTGTAGACCTTTGGGTATTGGTTTGAGAAGTTTGTAGCCTATGCTAGTAGCTAGAGAAGAAACCTTGGGAAAAGAGTAGAATGGATAAAGGAGTGCCTCATGAGACTTTGTGAGCTTAAGAAAGTGTTGACTTATGTGGGAAGTTTTTTGGAAGGTAGCTTTGAATAGTTACTTTCTCAAACTATTTATGTCTACCTATATTTGTCTAGAAGAGATAGACCATTCATTTTTGCATGAGCTCCAAGGTTCCTTAGAAAAAAAAACATTTTGGATTGAGGAATTTTAGTAAATTGGATAGTTAAGCATTTTCCAATGGAAGGATCAAACCCCTAGGCATGGGATTAAGGTGGATGGTAGGAGTATGGAGGTCCTAGACATTTGTATATAGTATTGAGAGGGAATTGGAGGTCTTAAAGTCAAGGTTAAAATGAAAAATTGAAGGGAGAAAAAGCTTGGGAGTTATCCAACTTGACAAGTGAGAACAAAAAATAGTCTAATAATAAACTAGAGGAAATCCTACTTGAAGTAAATTTTTGTACACATTTCTTAGAAGTGAAGGAAATTTTTGAAGAGGGTGTGAACTCTTTACAATTGGAAGAGTTTAAAAAGGGATAAATAGTAATATATGGTTGAGCCAATCGTGCAACTTATAGGACATAAGAGAGTGAAGTAGAGTACTAGTTGTTATTTTGAGCATAATGATCAAAATTAAGAGAAAAATTGTTGGAGGATCTTAGGGTGTGTAGGTCGAGATATGACCCCTAACAATTGACACATAAAGCCAACATAGAGTAACCCTTTGTGAGAAGTGTGGAAGGATACCATACCCTAGGAGGAGGATGGTTGGGGAACTAAGATGGCCAATGTATGCAAAAACAATTCTAGCTACCATTTCAACAATGATTCATTTTATGAGATGCCAATTAAACTATCAAATATATAAGATGGAGAACACCTCTAAGAATTTTCACAAGTGTAAATTCTTTTGACATTTGAAGGGTATTATGTTGTTCAAATGCAAGGTGATTCCACTTGGTATAGCCCTAATGGATCATGAAGCTTGAACCCAACCAATTGATTACATATCACACTTTAATCAAGGATACACTCCTTAAGGAGTTCCACATTCTAGAGCTTATGAAATAGAGTATTGTTGAATTGAAGGACATTTGACAAGAAGTTTAAGCATATGATGTGATTCAAGATATTCCTCTTGAAGTTGTCTTATGCTATCCAACCAAGCCAACATGCACATGGTTTGATTTTTCAATTAAGATGTTTATGGGATTGCAAAAATCCCTCAATGTTGGTGGTGGTAGTTAGAATCTTTTATAGGGTCATTAGATTAATTATGGAAGCACAATTGAAATAATTGAAACCAATATTTATATGTAATTTATGAAGTGTAAGAGACCCAAATATGCATATGATACATCATTTGTTAGTGGAGAGGTATACAAAGATAAATTGCCCCTAGAGAAATGTGCTAGTGACTTACACCTTTCCAAATGTGGTAGAAGACATACCTTTATAATCATGCACTTACATGCCAATATTTCTTGTTGGTATAAGGTGCAAAAAATTAAAACTCATAACCAAGTGGATTGTAGGGTGATTGATGATATGTATGAAGTATACAATTTACACATGTTCTAGGCTAACACCTTCATAGTGTGATACATGTAATGATACAATGAAATTAGTAATTAAGGACACATAGGGAGTTGGATGTATTGCATTTAGATCCCCAAGCTCATACTAAAAGTATGGTTTCCTAAATTAGTTCAAGAGGGATTACCCTATGTGTTTTATATGTGCTTACAACGATGACACAAGGTTGAGGATAACCCAAAATCTCAAAAGAGACAACATAAAAAAGGCACTATAATGCTTAGGTTTGTTCATGCAAAGAATGAGAAGGAAGAAGGGATACAAGTGCACATGGAAAAAAATTATTGACCCCTCAAAGAAAAGGTGCAACACACTTGGATTTATGATGGTGGTTAGAAAACTTCAAGGGCAAGTGTGAAATGTGTGCGACCACATTTAGAAAATAAAGAAGATAATTTATTTATTAGAGGTGTGAAGTAAATAAATGAGATCCTTGTATTGGTGATGAATGAAGGAGTAATATAGAAATTGAAGACTTGGCTTTCACAAAGAATGGGAGTGCACATATGCAAGATAAGAAGTTTAGAGAGATATGGGTGAATACATAATACTTCTTATGACCAAGAGCTAACTATAGGTGTGACATAAATGATTAGTTGGTCTACAATATTTTAGTTGATACATGGGTTGGATAATATTATATAAATATCCTCCAATGAAGATGGGGAGTTTACTATTGCAACATCTTCCCATGTCTTGTTTATGGCAAAAATATTGGCTTTGACAATAAAGAACAAAATGTGGTTATTTCTTGCAATACAACTCTTAGATCTCCTTATGTGGAAGAGGACCCAAACTATGTCTACATTGTCACTTTGAGGAAAAGAGTACTTAGATCCTTTGAATGATGGCATCACAAGTTGGAGGAGTGAGATTTTTGATTTATACACTAGAAGTAATACTTCTAGGCACTCAATTTGGCAAGAACACAAGTTGATAGGAAGATATGTAACAATCAAAACATGCCATATGAACTCTATAAATGGATAAATCAGTATAATGAGCATGTAGTGGTGGGTACATGAATCTCAATATTGTGACAAGTTAAAACATGCAATCATGGTAGTAAAGACCAAGAAAGGGTTGGTTGAAAGGAAAGATTAAGTGGAGCTATAATGCTCATGTGACCACATGACATTTGGGAGTTGACATGATACATTGTGACACATCAATATTGTTTACCTACAATATTAAAGTATTGGTGGACAAGGGCTTTGGAAAGGTTGACACCAATGGGATGTAAGTGGCCCTTGGGACTATTTGGAACCACAAAAGAGAAAGTTAAGAAATTCAAATTGCACCCAAGGTGCCAAAAAAAGGTGCGAGAATGAAGAATTGTGGAAAAAGCAATATACCTCTAGATAAATGAAGAAATGTTAATGTATGAAGTTGATGCCCATTCAGCTAGGGCACAAACGTTATTAATCACTAAGGCCAAAATTATTATAAAGATAAGTGAAATGCCATATAATGTAGGTGGAATTTGGAATTATGTCTAAAATTTTGAAAGAAGTAAAGGAACAAGAACGATGCCCAAGATGTCAAGGAGAAGGGAAGGCAAGAGAAAAAATGTGCAATTATTAGTGTAACATTGGATAGATGAAGAAAGGATGAAGTGCCAATTTGAAGCAATAGTGAATAGGGCATTAACATCGAGAATCACTAAAGTCAGAATCAATGTAGAGATAAACACATTGATTCCAAATACATAGAAGGAGATATCATACATTGTGTAAATCATAATAGGGTATTTATAATAAAATGTGAACAATTGGAGGAACTAAAAAATATTATGTGTCTCTGAACATGCTAGAGTAAATGAAGGGCATTGAATTGTCATTACATAAGGAATAAGAAAGAATGACTACCTTGGTCTAGACCTTGTGCAACAAAGTAGCTCGATGGTGAGAAAGATACAAACCTAACCACTTTATCTTGTTAGAGGTTAAGGAATATGTGGGTTCATAATTCTAATGGAAAGACAAGAAATATGAGTTAACACACCAAATGTGAACATAAAAGTGTGCAAAGTAACATGGTGATAGTCTAGAAGAAAATTGTCATGACTTGTAAGCCACAAGTTGGTAGTTTAGATTTTAGTTCCACCTAGCATGGTAAAATATAAAAAAATAGTTATAGAAATTGGTGCAATTGGAGAAGTGCTAAAAAAATTTCATAATGTACTAGGATCTTAGGGTCACAAGTAGTATATTTATTGTGAGGCAAGGTGCAATATGATGAAGCACAACATCACAACAGATAATTAGCGCCGACTTTGGCGCCGGATTTTAGTATATTTTGAGTACAAGAGTTGGACAATTTGGTTGGCGTTAAACTCGGTACAAATAGGCATGGTTAGTTCGGTGTCCAATTTTGCACCAACTTTTTCCGCTGTATTTAGTGCTAGAATTAGTATCAGGAAACCATGGCGCCTCCGTTAACACCTAAAATAGCACCGAGAAGTAACAACGGAAATGGCGCTGAAATTGGAGCCCAATTTGGCTTCTGGTTTTGCTTCCATGTTTACTCCCATTTTTGCTTCTAGTTTTGCTTCCAATTTTGCATCCAGTTTTGTTTCCAGTTTTGCCTCCAACTTTGCTTCCAATTTTGCTTCCAAGTTTGCTTCTGATTTTGCTTCCAGTTTTGCTTCTGATTTTCCTTCCACTTTTGCTTTCAGTTTTGCTTCTAGTTTTTCTTCTGGTTTTGCTTCCAGTTTTGCTTCCGATTTTGCTTCTAGTTTTGCTTTTGGTTTTGCTTCCAAGTTTGCTTTCGGTTTTGCTTCTGATTTTGCTTCTGGTTTTGTTTCCGATTATGCTTCCAGGTTTTCTTTTGATTTTGCTTACAGTTTTGCTTCCAGATTTTGGTTCCAATTTTGGTTCCAATTTTGCTTTTGGTTTGCTTCTAGTTTGGATTCCATTGTTGCTTCTAAAAATGCTTATTGTTTTGCTTCCATTTATTAATTTAATATTTTTTATTTTAATTTAATTAGTTAAATATATCATGCCTCTTAAATAACTCATATGATTATAGAGTAAGTAATTTAATTATTTAAATCATATGATTAAATAACAATATAATTATTGTAACATGATCATCATCTATAATTAAAACAAGTGAAACAAATATCTATAATTTAATTGAATTTGACAACATCCATCCTGAGCAGTAAATTAAAATCATCATACTTAATAAATATCCATCCAAAAATCATCGACCACTTTTAATATATATAAATTGACAAGTCAATACTGATAAGATCATCATCATATATAACTAAAACAAGTGAAAGTCAAATATGCGAGTACATCAAAAACATGTCAAAATAATACATGTCCAACAATCGACATAAGTGAAAATGATACATGTACGAATGATATAAATAAAATTGATAAAGTTATGTATCAAGTGTGCACAAGTAAAGATGATACATGTCCAAATGATATAGTGAAAATGATACATGCCAATATGATACAACTCAACAATATAGTACTGTAGGCTATGAAAATGATACATATGATAGTAACCATGAAAAGAGTCATCATAATGATATATTAGCAATGATCCATGATGTAGTCTATATGATCATGAATGTCACTAGTTACTATCACCAAT
>VDFB02371264.1:0-50022 GCA_007258455.2 Sequoia sempervirens
TTAAGTGAAACTAAACTAGGAGATCTCTCACATACTTGGATTGAGAAATTTTGATTTTTTGATTGATTTGGCTGATTTCGAGTCCAAGGAAAAGTGTAGGAGACCCATGTTTGTCATGGACAATTTGTTATGCAAAGTAGTTTTAATTGCAACAATGGTTATGGCTGAACTACCCGTTATTAGTAGATCGTCATCATAGAGCACAATGATCAATAGAAAGTCATATGTTCTCATCATATAAACATTTGGATTAGGTTTGCATCACATGAAAGTTTGAGACAATAGATAAGAGTCCATTTTAGCATACCATGCTCTAGGTGCTTGCTTGAGGCCATAGAGTGACTTCTTGAGTCTACAAACCAAGGATGAATTTTGTACATACACTTATGGCTGTTCCATGTATATTTCCTCCTCAATTTCACCACCATCATATGTTCACCACCATATGTTCTTCACATCCATGTGGTGAACCTCCCACCTTCTTCCTACTACAGTAGCAAGAGCCATTCAAATGGAGTCCATTTTTTCCATTGGAGCAAAAGTCTTGTCATAGTTGATGCCATGAACTTGTTGAAAGCCTTTGGCTAATAATCTTACCTTGTATCTGCTCACATGTCTATTTGCTTCTTTCTTTGTCCTATAGACCCACTTACATTTGAAAAACTTGTGATCAAAAGGAAGCAAAGCCAAGTCCCATGTTTGGTTTGCTATGAGGGAGTTGTACTCCTCCTCAATGTCTACTTCCCAAAAAGGATTCCCTGCAAATTTTGCATAAATCTGATGGTCGTATGCTAAAACAACATAGAAATGCAATGAAATGATAGGCTTGTTAGATGAGAGTGTATGAGAGGCATCATATATCTTGATTAAGCTCCTTGTTCTTTGATTTCTCAAAGGGGACACTAAATCATCGTTGGAAGCCCAATCAAGAATTGGATGTGGATCGGTACATGCATACTCATGTTCCTCTAATCAGATTTGGAAAAATATAACATCAGATTAGAATGTCTACATGTATCATCTCTGAAATCCGTAAGTGGAAGCACAAAAGTGGTGGCATGTTGTTCCTAAGATGCATGCAAGGGACTTTATTCAAAATAGACACTCCTCTCAATTAAGAGAATTTCTATTGAAATATCTAGCAATCTGTATCCCTTTACACCATTTGGATATCCAACAAAGATGCACTCTTTGTGTATCAATGGGTTATTTTCAGGTAGGTTAGCATATTAGATTAATAAACAAAACCCAAAGAAACTATGAAATACATTTAAAGCTTAAACAAATTAAAATAGTTATACCTGTTACTCGTTGCTTCCATGATTCCTTTCCATAGCACCTTCTAGCTTGCAGCGTATGATTGTTGCCCTCAGATTTGTGTGTGTGAGAATATGATTGTGACCAAGCCCTTTGCAAGTTTTGAAGGATTTGAATGACAAATAATGACTATGCCTATGACTATGACAAATGACTATAATTCCTATGACAAGTAATCCAAGTCAATAAACTAAATGTCAAGTATGGGAGTAAAATCTAAGCATAAATATATCAGAATAACGAAGTGGTCCCGAGAATGTGAGCAAATTGACATTTTATAGAAAATGCAATTTTGGATGGACGACCAAGATTAAAAGTTGACATAAGCCTAAAATCAGAGGTCAAGATTGCATGTGACAATCCCTAATTAGGGTTAGGGCAAAAATCTGAAATGAGTGGCCAAAATTCATTTGAGAAAATCGAATCGGCAGTCGAGAATAAATGTGACAATTAGTCAAAAAGATAAATATTTTCGAAAATCAAGAAGATAAAGACTGCTTGATTTGTAAGATTTGAAAAATCAAAAGGATAAAGGTTGAACTGAAAAGAAGATTTGAAAAATCAAGAATTTGTTCAATTACTTGATTTTTGGAAGAAGATTACCATAAATTGAAATAAATAATTTCAAAATATGGATTTTGTGTGACAGTCAATAATCGATTTTTAAATTATTTACCAAAATGAAGTGACAACTAATAATGTGAAGCCATTTTAAAATGAGGAAAATGTTAAATGAGGCAATTAAATAATTTAACATAATTATTTAATTTAGAGAATATGACCAATAATTAAATAAATTAATAAATCTATTTAATTATGAGAATTAGTGACATATTAAATAAATAAATAAAATTCATTTATTTAATAATCAGGAAGACATAATGAATAAAGATAATTAAATAAATTAAGAAACTTATTTAATTGTAGGAAGATTTTAGACAATTAGTGACGCACTTAATAAATAAATAAAATTTATTTATTTAACAATCATGAAGAATAAAAGAGGCATGAATTAACTAAATAATAATGAATTATTTAATTAATAGTCGAATGTGGACAAAGGACATAATTAAATGTCATAATTATGCTAGGATGAAAGATGAAAAATAAAACTTGCACGCCTTAGTTATTTTTATGTGTCTACATTTTGCCCCTCTTTGTCATAATGCTGCTTGTTGCATTCTGACAAAGAAAATAAGTCAAAAATATGCCCCAGTGTGAAATAGGATGAGGAAGAATGACAAGGAAGGTAATAGAGGTAGCAGTATGCCCCCTCAAGAGGAAAGACGGGTTCCAAGAACACGGGTGTGCTCTCAAAATTGATGAGAATACTAGAATATCAAAGAAATGCTATTGCAAAAGATATGGATGATGAAAATGCAAACTAGATGAAATGTTAGAGGGGAAACAACGAAGGGTGGGATGGGAAAGAATCCTTCAATACTTGCCATAGAACTAATAGATGTTGCTCGAATCATCATTGGGCGGTAAAAATGACACAAATGGACAACAAACACCATGGTATGATGTAGACCAAGGTGTGGAAGGTCATCCACTTGAAAAATAGACAGTCACAGACAAGGAATGTCCTAACTCATACTAATGGTCATGTTGCCCCAATATTTTTGTCAAGACAATCCACATACAACAGTCAAAGAAAATAAAATAGGTCATGAGACATCATCGCACGTCTAAATCCTTCATGGGACATGCTCGAGGTAGCTAGTAACATGACAAAGAGACAAAAATATAAGAAAAAGATAGACACAATAGTCAAAAGATAAGACAAGACAGACTAGAAAGATTAACAACCATTTAATTTTGTTTGCCAATGTTTGTTTGCCAAAGATTGATTGCATGATAGTTTGATAGTTTGACAGTCTTGATGGTTTGACGGGCCTATTATCAGGAAGGACACATCCTAAAAAAGGAAAAGGACATTTTGACAAGGGACAAGTCCAAGAAGGACACATCTTGAAGAGAACCAAAGAGTGACGAGATTGACATTGTTTTGATTAATATTTTGGCAAGTTGACTATAGGATTGATTGGCTTATGTTGTTTGATTTTGACCAATTTTGATATTGACGTTTCAAATGACTATCTTGTGTCAAGTGCGACTATGTCCACTTTATTTGACTAATGTGACCATGTTTGACTTATGATTTTTATTTTGACAAACCTAAAAGGACTAACCTAATGTCTCAAGGACTCATCGACTGATGGCCTTGCCTACGTAGAAAATGTGCAGAGACAATGTAGTTCGACAATGACATGGATTAACTGATATGACTAACTTTGACTCTATTTTTTAGATTTTTACATTGTTTTGGATGTTTTTGTGTTTTTCTTCAGGGTGTTTTTTGATTTTTTTTAGGTTTTTCTTCAGGATGTTTTTCAAATTTTAGGTTTTTTTTAGGATATTTTTCAATTTTTAGGTCTTTTTTTAGGACATTTTATGATGTTTTTGTCTTGTTTCAGGACATTTTTATGATGTTTTTGTCTTTTTGAATTGTTTAAGAGGATCACGACAAATACATGTGACCGATGCCTACACATGAGAATCCAAGGACAAACATGATTGTGCCCCTAATCAAGCTGAATACCAATTGACAGGTGATGACAACGTTGTTTGACGTGGGAGAGAGGCATCCCGAAACAATGTGAGGATGATGATAATGTGACAAAAGTATCGAGGTCTATAGCCTGGCTAGGAACAAAGTCAAGTAATGTTTTGGATAATGTGCTTGTATGGATTAGACTCGTTGCATTTGGAATGACTTGGTTAGGACTAAAAGAGATGATGGAGTATCCTTAGACAGTTTGACAAGGGAAAGCCAAAATAGGTGACAAACATGAAAGAATGAGAGGTGGCCTTGGTAAAGGACATGATATATGAGACTAAGGGAATTGTCATATGATTTTCAAGGACTATGTCGCATAAGGATAATGAGGTTATGAAAGTAATGACATGGCATTTCATGAATCATATATGACCGAAGGATAGACATGTCAAGAGTTTTCCCAAAGCATGATTTATGTGTGCCAATTTTATGTCAAGACCAAGGTAGGTGGAAAAATGGACGGAAATGATATAAATGAAATAAATGGGTGTAAATGTCATGAGGAAAGCATGGGAAATGAGATGACTTTCCCCCAAGTGCAAAAGTGCACATAGATGATTTATTTTACACATGACGCCTATTTGCTAGGTTTTCATCATGGTACTTATCCAGGGTGCCTGTTTGCCAAGTTTTCACTGTGGGAAGGAATTTTTCTCTTTACTATTTTCTTGAATTTTTTTATTTTTTTGGTGTCACCAAGACACCTATTTTCCAGGTTTTCATCAAGGTGATTTTTTTTTTTATCATTTTTTAATTTTTTTGATATTTTCGGATAGCCTTGATGCTTTAGATGACCATTGACTATTCTGAATCCATTGACAGTGCTGATGTAGAGACTAGGGTCATGATATGCCAATAATGACCTTTTGAAGTAGTTTCCTTGTTAGAATGATAGTGCTTACATACAACTGATTGATGTTGTTATGGTCCTTTCTGATACTAGGGTTGGCCTTATCAGATTAAACACATTGCGATAGAGTGCCATGAGAGTCCTTGTGGTAAAGAGTTGCTGCCATGATGTGATGAATTTGTGATGTGGGATTTTTGGACTTTAGGTGAGATGTAGGATTGTGACGGATGATGCTAGACGTGGAAAGGTTGTTTGGATGAATCACTTTTTATTTTCCAAATGTGGTATGATGGATGACAAATTTTAGAGGGATGGCATTTGGAACCAACACCTTTAGATGCCTTGCTTGATGACCATTTTGAAGGAGGTGGAAATTTGTTATATGTGGGAGTCCTCTTGTCTTGTGACTCCACATTTTGATTAAATTTTGTATTTGACTATTTGTTTGATTCAATGGCCTTTGACATTTGATTTTGAATTTTTTATTTGTATGTATTTTGTCTTTGTTGGTTCCAAAGGTAAGGTTTATTCATGTTGGAATGACGGTTTATGGTGTGGGTGGATGAGGTGTTGGCAACAATCTTATGATAAGGATTTCTCATGGACTCTATTTTGATGTTTGTATCTGACAAGGTTTCCTCCAATATCGAGGAAGTTCCACTAACATCATTTGATTTGCTGTCTGAGGAATAGCAAAGACCTTGATGTCTATAATTTTTGTGAAGTTGTATTGGTGCTTGAATGCCTTGTTCATGTATGCCTAGTCCTTTGCCTTGATATTGCATGCTTTGACATATTCTATTTGTGATGGGGTATTTATTGTTTTGAAAGCAAGATGCTAACCCATCATGATATATGTGGACACTGTTACTTGGAATATTTTCATATGTGAGAAAGCTTGCTCTGATAAAGACAAATGATCCTAGCTGATAAGCTGTCTTAGCTTCATTGACATGTTAGACATCTTTTTGATTGATATCTTTGATATGATTTTGTGACATATCAGGTTTAGATGATTCTATTGATACTTCCAAGTCAATGTCAAAACCGTATTTATAGTCATTGTCATGGAGTTTTCTAAGTTCAGCTATGGATTGATCATTTGCAAATATTTCCATAGTGGAAGACTCTTGTTTTGTAGGAAGATCATTTATGGGTCCAATGGAGGCAAGTGTCTCATTTTGGAAAGTGTCGATATGCGGAGCTTGGATATGTTTGTCATCAAGTGTTTGATCTTGAAAGGCATAAAATTCAAGGAGTGGATCATTTTGGACTTCTTGGTCAATGGTAGGGTCTTGGTCAAAGATGGGGTTGTCGTGGATGATATAATTGGGATTGAAATCTTTGTCAAGGGTAGGTGTATTTTGGATGTCATGATGTTTTGGAGGTCTTCTTGAATGGACTGAAAGAGATAGTTATGGGATGGAATACCTTGTTCTTGACATGAGGGTGACATTATAAGGTCATGCTTTGGGCTTCTCGCCTTTGGATGTATATCCTCGTTTAGACAATGGATGTGCTTCTTGAGTAGCCTATTACAATTGCTCGACTAGATGTGGCTTGTGCAAAGGATTCGGAGTGCTGATTAATGTGAATTGGGCGACTGGATAGGTGACATGGGGACTCTAGGACCGGATCAGGCGTAGCTACGAACCAGGATGGTGCATATGGGACTCTGGACCAGCATGGAAGGACAAGCATGCACAAATGCACCCGGTAACCGGATCGATATGGGCGATGTGGGCCGGTTACGAATTGGTGGCATGGGCTTTATGAGGGCATGCAGACATGGGATGATTGATGGGAAGGACATGATGTAGAATTTGGAAATGGACTAGGTGGATAGTTGGCTCTCTGGGTCGGCTGCTAAGATAAGGGTGTAAATAACCGGACATGTGCTGGAGATTAATGGTGGTAACGCGGCAAGCTGAGCAGGGAGGGCAATGGATGGAGTGACTGGACTAACCCATTGCTGGGTAAGGAAGGGTATTGATTGGTCTAAAGAACTGCCCTTAAAGTCCGGCTTCAGTTTGGCATTGACCCCATGGAGAATCTGCGGCTCAACCTGGACTAGCAAGCCCACTTCAATAGTTTGTTGAAGGGAAGACAAGTGGTGTATGTCATGATGCTGTTTAGTGTTGATGTTAAATGCAGCGGCAATGATGTTTGTCTGGCGTGGAAACGACTAATGCAAGGCATAAAAACAGCTGCTGGAAGTTGATGCCAAATGCCAAGGTGACAATGAAGACTGATATGAAAATGTTGACTAAGGAAAATGACCAATGCCAAGTCTAGATGCCAAATGAGGACTATGATGAAAGTTATGACAATATTTTTGGATTTTTTTTAAGGAGAAATTATGCAAGGTGATGACTAAGATGATTTGAATGTCTAAAGTATGGAAATGCAAAGGTCCAAATGACTTGGAAGAAAGTTGCCTAACCACCCTATGCTTGATCTATGTCTCAATTTTGGAATATCAAAGGACTTGTTTAAAGGACCAAATGACAAGGACAGAATGACAAGTGAGGTTTCCTAACTAGACTTTTGAGTTGGAAAGATCTCACAAAAGGACAATGACTAAAGACGATAATGATGAATAAGTCCAATGATAACCTACTTTTAAAAGTCAATATTTTTACAAAGTATGGTAAGGTTGTCCAAAATATGCAAGTGAAATGAGGACCTCAGTGTTGGTTTATGAATAAAAATGAAAATTGTGAGGCCTAAGGATGAAGCTAAAATTTGAAAAGACGACCCTATGATAGGATGCAATCTAAAGTGTACAAGGAATGAGAGATTTGAGCAATTTTAGTTCTAGTTTTTGATAGAGACTTTTTTGAAAAGATATTTGACAACAGGCTAAGATGTTTGGACTGAGATTCTGGTCTGTGATAGTGTTTATTTTTCTTCCAGGAAAATACATTGTTTTAGTTGGAAAATGTGTTGCAGTGATCAAATGCATCATTTCAGATAGAAAATACGGTGCTATTTTGCAAATGCGGCTTTAAAGATTGCAATTGCAGCTTAATGTAGTAGATGCGGCTTTTCAGATTGCAAATGTGTTGCAAGATAGGTGAATGTGTGTTCAAACAAGAAAATGTGTTTTAGCAGAGTAGATGTGTTGCAAAGACTATCAAATGTGGTGCGATAGAGCGATTGTGGTTTAACAAATGCGGTGTAGGATGTAAAAAGTCAAATTTCTTGATGTTTTGGTCAAAAACCCAAATTGTTTAAAGTTTGAATATTTGTTTCTAGATGTTTGAGTGTTTGTTTATTTTGTTTTAGTAACCAACAAACACTTGGAAAGCATGATATTTTGAAAGTTTTCAAACACAAAAGAGAACAAGTACAATCTTATGGTTAAGCCAGGACAATATCCGCTAGATTCCACGTGGGTTTCCCTAGCTGCATATCAGTAGTGTGTGAATTCAGAAGCTTGGCTGCACGGGCTCCCCCTTATAGTGCACTCTCTTCTTAGGCCAATCGAGCTTCCAACCCCCATGAAACTCCCATGGAAAATTGATCACCTCTATTACATATTGTGAAGATGTGGATGCCTTCACACTAACTAGTGTTGCGCTAGCAATTAGAAGGTTTTTGGTTACTAAACAATGGTGTTTAATTCGAGACCCTCGTTCGAGTGGCCATACATGGGGGCACAAGATTAATCTCCATTTAGGAGGCACTCCACCCTGAAGAGGTTAAGCTCAACATGGTTTTGGGGAGTACTACTTGGTTCGTATGACACATCCACACTTGTAATATTAGGTTTTCCCTTAAGATTCACATTTATATACTGGTCGGGGGTAGCTTGGCTTTAGCTCTGTTGCCAGTTTGAGTCACCTAGAGGTAATGAAATCGCTTGGCAGGCCCAATTTCTAGAGGCAATAGCCGTTTCTCTTACACCCAAGATCATGTGATTGCGCAAGGGGAGATGATACTATGATTATTGCATTAGGGTTACTCAAAACAAAGTGGGTCTAGCTTTCTAATCACCTAGTTTGCACAGGGTGAGAGCATATTTGCCTACCACCTTCAGACATAATCAGACATAATTGAAAACATGTTCATTTTAAATGCACCAAAATAAATGTTTTCTATTCTAAAAAGAACAAGCACAATGGTTTTGGAATGAATCTTGGACACTCGAACCTACAAAAGCACAAGTTAGGAGTTTTATCAACTAGTCTTGGACCCATGAAATGTAATCGCCACACGTTGCAAACAAAGATTATTAACATGAAAAACCCCTATGCTAGTCAGAATGCAAAAGAAAACCAGAATGTAAAACAACTAAGAACAAAAAATAGAAAAACTCGAATGCAAAATTTGAAAAGAAATTTTACTAGGAAAATGTGTCACAATAGATTGAATGCATCACTCTATGCAACAAATGTGTCACTGTCCCACGTTCCAATTTAATAGGCAGATGTGTTGATTGAATCTTCAAATGTGGCTCGGTCTGTCAAATGCGACTTTCCCGACTGTGATTGCGGCTTAGTAGAGCGAGTGTGGAATTTCAGCTGTCGAATGTGTCATGACGCAACGGATGTGGCTTGACAAAGCACGAATGTGTCATTTTGTACCTGTACCTGCAAAAAAAATACAGAAAATTGAAAACCGTACAGAAGCAAAAAAAACAAGTCAGCTTCACCAATGTATCAATGGGTTATTTTTCAGGTAGGTTAGCAGATTAGATTAATAAACAAAACCCAAAGAAACTATGAAATACATTGAAAGCTTAAACAAATTAAACAGTTATACTTGTTACTCGTTGCTTCCATGATTCCTTTCCATAGCACCTTCTAGCTTGCAGTGTATGATTGTTGCCCTCAGATTTGTGTGTGTGAGAAAATGATTGTGACCAAGCCCTTTGCAAGTTTTGAAGGATTTGAATGACAAATAATGACTATGCCTATGACTATGACAAATGACTATAATGCCTATGACAAGTAATCTGATTCAATAAACTAAATGCCAAGTATGGGAGTAAAATCTAAGCATAAATATATTAGAATAACGAAGTGGTCCCAAGAATGTGAGCAAATTGGAATTTTATAGAAAATGCAATTTTGGATGGACGACCAAGATTAAAAGTTGACAGAAGCCTAAAATCAGAGGTCAGGATTGCATGTGACAATCCCTAATTAGGGTTAGGGAAAAAATCTGAAATGATTGGCCAAGATGTCATTTGAGAAAATTGAATCGGCGGTCGAGAATAAATGTGACAATTAGTCAAAAAGATAAAGGTTTTTGAAAATCAAGAAGATAAATATTACTTGATTTGTAAGATTCAAAAAATCAAGAGGATAAAGGTTGAACTGAAAAGAAGATTTGAAAAATCAAGAATTTACTCAATTACTTGATTTTTGGAAGAAGATTACCATTTTGAATTAAATAATTTCAAAATATGGATTTTGTGTGACAGTAAATAATCGATTTTTAGATTATTTACCAAAATGAAGTGATAGTTAATAATGTGAAGCCATTTTAAATAATTAATTTTATTTAAAATGAGGAAAATGTCAAATGAGGCAATTAAATAATTAAACATAATTATTTGCACCTGAGAATGCACTGCAGAACAAACAGCACCAACAAACTACCAATTCCAAGTGAGGGCTGGAGTGGATATTTAAATGCAATAAATGTAAAATTCCCATTTATTTCATCGGAATCGCACAATAAAGAGGAGAATGGTGAGGAATCACTACTGAAATGAAGAAACCATTCGACCCAGAAAGGATTCTGAGGGACAATTGAAGACGGATTACCATCAAATGGCAAATGAAGAAAAACAACTCATTTTATTTCAAGTAACCCAGCGCAATGTAGGAAAAAGAGGATGATGGAATTTCAACCAAATGACAATGAATTTAATGATTGACTAATATGAATGACACAAAATGACATGCAAGAATTAAATTCCACGCGTGATAAGTGCACGTGAAAAATGAAGCACAGCTGCACACTCAGTGGTTCGGTTTCATGCTGCCTGCCACCTGGTTCCATGGGCCCCAAAGCATCCTCCTTGTCTCATATGTCACACCCAGCGCCACTGCATGGATCCTGCACAGGTGAGCCTAAAGTCTTCCCTGGCGTATCCTAAAGGTGTTTTTCTCATGACAACTCAGAGAGACTATTCCAGCGTACGCATGCCAGCCGATTACTAAATCCGCACGGAGGGAAGTGGACCTTTGCGGCTGCATTCCAATTGGCCAGCCCCTCTGTGCAGATTTGGTTCTTCTCATTCTACTATAGAGTGTAAGGAATTGTGTTCTGTAGCTATATTCCCACTTCATCACAAATATGTTGGACATAATTGTTAACATACTCCCCCCTATTATCTATGTATAGGATCTTGATCATTTTCTCATATTGCTTCTCTGTGTAAGCTTTGAAAATATTTAGATTCTCAAACACTTCAAACTTGAATTTGAGAAAATACACCCATGTGTATCGTATGCAATCATCAATGAATGTTAGCACATATTTGGATTTTCTCATGGAAGGTTCTATAAATGATCCCATAAGATAACTATGAACAAGCTCTAAAGGAGAGGAGGCTCTCCATGCTTTCCCCTTCTAAAATTTTTCTTGTGAATGTTTTCCAAAACCACAACTTTCTCAAATTCCATTGAAAAACTCTATGGAAAGAAAACCTTTTACCATCCCATGTTTGATAAGTTTTTGCATGTATCTGAAGTTTAAATGACCAAATATTTCAGGCCAAATTCTACTTTCATCATTTGCATGTGTTAGTAGTAAAGAAGAATCTGATTTAGCAACAAAATAAAAAAGTGTACAAATGAGACTGATGATTTTCCTTACCAACAACAATTTTGGAGTTGTCTTGCATGTCAAATATGTTAACCAAATATGAGGTGAATTCAACTCTCCTTTCGATGCTAGTATGTATCGTTTGATATACAAAGATAAGATAGATAAAAAGCTTTAGAATGTGGATGACATTCTCAAAACTTCCAATTCCAAGCTCTAGCCTCCCTAGTCTAGTTACCTCTATTGGAGAGTCATCTCCCATGAGAATAGGAGGAACATCATATGGTTTTAAAGATGAGAGAGAATGTTTTGTGGCTGCCATGTGATGTGAAGCTCTGAAATCTACGATCCATGCATCTAGAGAAGAATGCATATAAATTAATGCATGTATGTTACCTCTCGCTTTTGGCGCTTTTTCTTCCTACTTCTTCTTGGCACTTTTTGGAATATACTTATGAAGGTTATTCTATTGAAGTGTTTGCACCATGGGGTCAATGGTATTCTTCATGTGTGATGATTTTGAATGGTAATCATGATTGCAATAACTGCACTTTGATTTCCTTTTTTCTCCTTCTTTTCCTTCAAGTTGGTAGATTTATTTGAAGGTTTGAGATGGCCTCCCTTTCTTGGATCTGGTTCCTTCTTCCCTTTGTCTTTAGATTGCTAATTGGATTTCAAATTGTTCTTGCCACTTGCATGCACATCAAGTGCATGAGATTTGGAATTTTTTTAATATACCCATATTTATGAGCTTATCCTACTCATGTATCAGGGACTCAATAAAAGCATCAAGTGTGGGAATCTTCAAAGTTTCTCTTATTATAAGACTAGCCGTGTAAAAATTGGAGACAAATACAACACACTCTAGATCCAATTTTAACAAAATAGAAAGAATTAATTTTTTTCTTGCTAGGATTTATCAATTTCACATCCTTTTAGTTGGAGTAATGAGGCCTTGAATTTTGTGAAGAAGTCTTGAATGTTTCAAAATTTCTCGGATCTAATGAGTTGAGCTCATTTTCAAGGATGTGACCCTGCATATCATATTTTTTCCCAAAAAGAGTCTCTAGCATAGTCCAAACCTTGTTTGGAGTTGTGCATGCTTCAACATGAAACAACAATTCTGGAGACATGGATAAGCATAGGAGACCGAAGGCCTTGTCCATGCGATTGAAATATTTGGATTTTCAAATGCAAAATTTGGTTCAATCTTTGTTGTCATGACCATCTAATATAAGCCTCTACTTCTAAGATGAAGTATAATCTTTTCCTTCCATTTGAAATAGTTATATGGTCTAAGAATTATAGAGGTCAAAAATTCCATTCTTTCTATTAGTTCTAATCTCTAGACAGTACCTGCAAAAGGATTGTTTACGCTCCTTCCTAGCTCCTGTGTGCTCTAATTCCATGTAAAATTTTAGCTAAACCTACAAAGCACAATATGAATCTAACTAGAAAATAAGAATAGAATTTGTAGGTGAACAAAGGAAACATTTAGAATAAGAAATGAATAATTTTTTTTTGAGTATTGATGATAAAATTATATGAATTTACAAAGATAAAACCAACACGTAGGAATAAATAATGGAGTAAAAGTAGATACATTTTAGAAAAATTCAAAGAAATATTCCTTAGTTATCTTACAATAAGGCAAAGAAACAATAGTTATCTTGAATAAAACATGAAGTTGCTAAGTTGCGCTAACACAAATGTTGTAACAAGAATACAAGTCCAATGACTCACTACCTCATCAATTTGATCAGGTCCTACAACCTCTATTGACATGAAAATATGATTCACCATTAGTTTTAATGTTGAGTGGTTGTTGCATCTATCTCTTGAAGATCCCCATATCATAGATTGACAACCCTTGCTAGATCCATCCTACTTTCTGCCTCTTACATAGTATACATCAATTCTTCACACTTTTTCTCCAATTGACGTCTTTCATCTACCCTCTCTTTCTCTTTTTAGTATTTCATTTTAAGAGGTGGCAACTTATCCCTCAAATCATCAAGCTCATTTTGAACCTCCACCAACCACAATCTTCTTGCTTCGGCTTTCTCCTTTTCAATATCATGCAACTCTACTTCTAGTTGAATTATTTTCCTTTATAGGGCATCAATTTATTTAGGTTGACTATCTAGTTGTACTTACACATTTGCACATGCCTCATCAATGATATCAATTTATTTTTTAGGAAGATGTCGATCTATTATATAATGATTGGATTATTGGGCAACAGTTGTTAGTACTCTATCCATGATCCTCACACCATAGTTCCCCTCAAACCACATAAAATGTTGATAGTGTTAACCACACTAGGTTCAACCACATACACTTGCTGGAATTAGTGCTCAAATTCAATATCTTTCTCTATAAACTTTTGATACTCTTCCAATGTGGTTGCTCCCACTTGGGTGTAGATTAGAAGATACTAATACGAGGTTGTGGAGTTTGAGTTTACACTTATGAGGTGCATGTACTTAGAAGTTTTTAAAGACTTTTCATTAAATTCTATTTTGTGCACATCCTGAAATCATGATAGTCCATGAAACTACATTTCTTTGAGGCATGCATGTCTATCTACCATGAAATTGCAACTAAAATATCTATCATTCTTTTATTCCTTGATAGATGCCCATATCCTATCGCAAAGGATTTAGTTTTGGGACAAATAGGAAGGATTCTAGTGTAAGCATGGAATTTGGTTTCATTGCCAATATTTATTTCATTTTAGACCTACAAATAATATCATGCCTCTATTTTGCATACATACATTTGCATTCGAATGTCTTCATTTAGCTCTTTACTACTTTGCAAGTGGTTGTAACTATTTCATAATTTCTTTCTTATAGATGTTTGAAGCTTATAAATAGGATGACAACAATGATTTTTTTTAGTGGCTAATATTTGTCAATTGATCAATAGTTGAAATTGGGGATTCAAAATTTGGCTAATATTATAAGTTGTAAGGTGACTTGAATCACCACGTTTTTACTAAATTTTATTTTAGTCTTGATTAAATTGCCAAAACATTTATTTTATTAAACTTCTAAACTAAAAAATTCACCACAATATTTGATACCTAATTAGATCAGATTTGACTAAAGTTCATAAGTTATAGTAGAAAATGAAATTAATTCGTGCCAATAATATTATATATAATTACTGGTTACTTTAGATACATAATATTGCAAATCTTTAATCACCATCATTGATTCTATTTATAATCTAATAGTTAGGGTTGTATTCCATGGGTTAAAATGTACCCATGGAGCTTAATTTCCCATCAAGACTGATATTGTATTTGGGTTATAATATAACGATCGTGGTTAAATTTTGTGAGCCAAAATATACCTGCAAAGCTCCAATGCCCATGGAACCTGAAATTGCATTTGGACCTCATGGACATTGGATCTCTGTGGGTAAATTTTGGCTAATGAAATAGAACTAAAAGTGTTAGATTGTAAATAAAATAATCGATGATGAAATATCATTTAGGGACGATTTAAATGTTGGACTTAGGGAACACTGAGAGGGGGGGTGAATCAGTGTTCAACAAATTTAAACTTTAAATCCAGATCTTGAACCATTTACAACACATAAATAGAAATAAAGATGCAAGCACATGAACAAGATAATCAAAGCACCATAACACCAATATTTTTACGTGGAAACCCTATTAGGGGAAAAACCACAGTGGAGATTGATCTACAATTATACTCTGTTAAAAGTATGAATAAAAGGGTATGCACATGCATTCAGGCACACTGCCTAGAGCTCATTGCTTAAAATAAGGAAGGATCATTTCCTTACAAAATATTTGAATTTACAACAAAAGGTTGAACTGAGAGAATAGAATCTCCAAATGCATGGATTCAGTTCCAGTTAAGCACATTAACTAGATTCTGGACCTTCTATCCAATTCTGCACTGCTGCTCTACTCTGCTCTACTTCGCTTCACAAAAAATCTTCTTCTGTACAAACAAACTTCGCTCAACAGATCTTTTGATATTCACTCTCATACATTTTATTTTCTCTTCACACACATTCACAAACTTTCACACACCTCCTCTCAAAATGAATTACCGATCTCATATATATATCCACTAACAAAGATTTAATCACTTCAAGTTGACTTTAACAAAACATAAAATATTCTTTAACAGTCGGCTCAAAACACAAATTACATTTAATGCAAACCCACCAAAGTCAGCTAAGACATAGCTAGGACCCAAAAAAAAATAACCAACACAAGAAATAATTAAGCAATTACTCCTTATACACCCGCGAAATGCAATATTCACTAGGTTGGTCATAATGAGCAAATAAACAGAAAAACATCCTGCCAAAGCATCAACCAGATCTCCTAACTCATACACTGATCAATGCAACATCACAAAACTTAACAAGAAGATAGTATAGATTCTTATCAAACTCTCTCGGAGATCCAAAACTCAAAATGATGATCTGGTGAGGCGTACAGATTGATATGCTAACTGGGTACCCTGTTCTTCATACTTTTTGCCGGTAAAACTTTCATCTTTGCTTATCTTTCCGGTATGGATAAATATTGATTTTTGGACTGAAAGGATGACTTAGGTTTCCATCAATGACAATAATAGAAGCCACATGCCATCAATCTCCCCAATCCATATGCCAACAATCTCCCCCTTTGGCATTGATGGCAACACTTAGTGAAAAATGACTAAGTGTCAGAATTCAAAATTTCAAAACTCAAACTCTCCCTTAGAATGATAAAGCATTTTTCACTGCTCTCCCCCCCCTTTGACATCAATGAAAAATATATTCTTCACTAAGCTCTCTCCCCCTTTCAAAAAGTCAAAATTTTAAGTACACCTGCTACTTAAGTCAGAAAATTAACTTGTACTTATCTTTCATACCCAAAAGAAATTTCTTCCATGCTTCTATAGAAATCCCAATAATTAAGATCATGCTATTATTCTTAGATGTCTTGTTAATAATTTGAATGAGAGATTCCATGATTGTAATTGCTTCTTCTAGTTTTTCTCCTTTCCTCAAAATCTCAATTAGCTACTCCAACCTGCATTCAGTTAGATCCCTGACTTCCCAAAAGGTGTCCACAAGGTTGTTCCTGGTGAAGTGGATTTTTGCATGCTCAGACTACAATTCTTAAATTATTTTCTTTACTGCACCATCCCTATCGTGAGACATGTTGTAATCTTGACCAATTTTGACCAACTCAGCTTTAGTCTGCTCCAACTTTTCCTTATACCTCCCAACAACGTGAGGCCATTGAAGATAATAGTTGTAGATGTTGTTAGCTGAATTTATGAATTGTATCAACTCATTCATTTTCCTTTTCATTTTGGTAAGGGATAGCCTAAACCGCTCCTTCAAATGTAGAATTACTTCTTTCTCTTTCCTGTCTGGGGACTCGTATACCATAGCTTCCTTGATACATTCAATCAATTCTTCTAGAAAAACATTTTGAAAACTCTCCAAACCAATATTATTGTGCACAAGGTAAGAACTCATTGTGTTCTCAATTAGGTCCTGCTCATATGAGGGTCTCTCCAACCATAAGTCAACAATTTTCTTCATCCCATCTTTTTCCTAAACAAGCTGCAATATCCTAGCTTTGAATAAGGCATCATCTTTTTCACCTTTTTTTTCCATCAACAAATCCAGTTCAACTGATTCTAGTTCATCCCTAGGAGTATACTCATCAGAGTCCTCATCTGGTATATCCACAATTATTTGTTCTTTGCCTTTTCTTTAGTTCTTGGAGATTTGTGCATCGAAGGAGTGTAATCAACAATTTCTTTTGCTCTCTTCTTCTTTCCCAACACTTCACCAGAAAGATCCAACTTCAAGCATCTTTATCAAAAGGGAAATACTAACTTCTCCAAACTTCCCTAGCAATTCATTAAAGAAACTTGCATACACTTGCTCATAATTTCCCAAAGCATTAGAATGCTCAAAAATTTGCTTACAAACTTGTTCATTTTCTTTCCACACAACATTTTTGATCTGTGGCAAGCAATTTAGAAAATACATCATAAGAAATATAATCAGGGTACCAAACCTAAAGGGGTAATCTTCTTCTTTCATCAATTATACATTTTCCATCAACTGATCCTTCAAAAATCCACACAGATCAAAGTATTCATCTTCCATTTTCATTTTGTGAGTGATATATACTGCGCTTGCCGAAGTTGCACCTTCCCTGTTTCTGAAGAAAATTTTGTATCAAATCCCATGTGCAATGTACCTTGTTATTGGTTCTTTGATCATTGAAATTATCAAAGCTCTCTGATCTCTTGTCACTAGTTAGGGTTTCAACCACTTGATTCCGAATCGACTTCTTTTTTAGAATATCTCCAACATTGAATAATCCTATTATATATCTAATCACATCCTTCAAAATAAGATAGGGTTTGTCTAGAGTAAGGATGCCATCATCCAATTTGTTCAAGATAAACCTGATCACTTCCATGTTGACGAGATAGGGAAACTCATTCCAAATGTCCAAACTCTTGTATTTCATGTCTTCAAGCCATCTCAATTCACCGACGGGAAACAAATTTATCATAGCCCTAATCTTTCCACTACTATATTCATACAAATTCACCATTTCTTTGATTTTTTTCATTTCCCTTTGTGTACAAAGCAAATTTTTCTTCTGAGCATAAAATTAAGTAAGAATTTTGCAAACTAAAATACCTAATGAATTCACCGCCGAATTTTCTTTACACCTTTGAAATTTCGTTGCAGAGCCTCTCCTTCTATTCTTCTTTTAATGCAAGGTGAAAATTGAGGGTTCCCAATACCCTTTTATAACTTCGCACCTACCCTTTTTACCGCATTAAAAACTTTTCCCTAGGAGTTCTAGGTACTCTATTTTCTCAGACATCAAAAGAAAAATTTCAAATGTATTTCCATGATTCATCTCGATTGCCCTTCTCCATTTTGCTTGTGTAGTATAATTGCCCTTAGATTTCTTGTAAGTTTGTGCAAGTATAGCCTAAGATAATGATTAGCAAAATATCGAAGATTTAAGATTAAGTGCTTGCAAGATTCAAAAAGAGATTTCGATTTCGAGAGAGATTGGAATGAAGAATGACAAATCAATTTATAGAAAATTGATTATTCGAATGATAGGCCATGATTGAAAGATCAACGGATGGTTGAGATTGACTGATTAGACATACATTCTGATAATTGTCAGTAGTGACATGAATGATACAAATTAGAAATAGAATTAAATATTAAATAAATAATTTAATCTTCAGTTTGGTATTCGAAAATAGAAGAAATATCTTTGCATGACAAAGATAAAGATTGATTAAAGTAACTCTTGTTTGAATGCACGCACAAGATTTAATTAATTAAATAGGAATATTTAATTAATCCACATGTACACGCAAATGAGTTAGAACTAGATGACTGAATGATATGATGAAGAGATTACTCGAGAATGCCACTCAAACATTAAATCAAGAGTTAACTGAGCGATTTGAAATAGATCTTTGAGTCGAGTAAAAGTGAATACTTAGATAACTCACACAATTATCTAAATATAGAGGAATGCGTTAAAATAGAATTCATGAATTAAATAATTCATTTAATTCAAGATTTGATATTTGAAGAATAATTAAATAAATAAGATTTATTTAATTAAATGATGAAGGGATTTAAATGAATAATTAAATAAATAAAGAATTTATTTAATTATAGTTGAAGTATGATAAAGAGTAAATTAAATAACGAATTATTTAATTTGACAAGAAAGATAAGGTTAATTAGTAACATAATTAAATAAAAAGCGTTTATTTAATTAATTAGATAGAATAAAGAAAATACGAATTAATTAACTAAATAAGATTATTTAATTAATAGAAGAATTAAAGTTAAAGTGAATAATTAAATAATTGACATTATTTAATCATGACCATGAAGAATATGAATTATGAAGAATATTGAAGTCGCAGGCTTAGACCAAATTTTGGTGTCTACATTTGCCCCTCTTTGATACAATGTCATTTTGGCGTTGTGTCAAAGAAAATCGATAAGAAATATGCCCTAGTAACGCTCCAGATTAAAATAGGTGAAGGTATGCCCCCTCAGGAAAATTAACAAATTTTCAAAAAAGTTCAGAAAAATTTGGAAATGATCCCGATTAGTCCATTGGATGGCTAGAAATGTAGTGGAGTTTGCAGAATTGAGGTTGGAAATGTCACAGACGGATATGGGTTGATCGAAATGGGAAGCTAACACGGCTAGTAGGACATAAATTCCACCTAAGACCTAGGTATATATAGGAATATGGGTAAAAACCAATTCATTTTCACCCACTTAGCCCTAGAATTGAGAATTTGCTCTGCACCCACAGCGAGGATGTCACCTATTCCGAACACTCACCATTGCGCATACAAGATCCGGACCTTCCAGAGGCCAGTCGATGCGGACCCCCCGGTATGTACCTCAAACTTTGCTTTTGAAAATTTTCATTTGTACGTGTTTTTATGCATTTAATGTATGTTTTAGTTATGTGTCATTTTAACAAATCACTGCATTTGTGTGCGCAAACGACACATTTGCATGCGAAAAGCTGCATCTGCAATTTCACGTTAGCCATTTTGCATAGTTAGTCTGCGGTTCAACGCATTTATATATTTATAAACTGCATTTGACATTTTGGTTCGCATTTGCATTTAGAATAGCCGCATTTGTTTATTTTGAAACGAATTTGAATATTTCTCAATGCAATGTATATTTTTCAATGCATATGAATTTAGTGTAACACATGTGATAAAATTAGCTGCATTTGATAAATAACGACGCATATGATTTTTATGCACCGCATATGTTAAATAACGACGCATGTGAAAAATAATGACACATGTGCAAAAGAACGACGCATGTGAAAAATAATGATGCATTTGAATTTTGTTTAGTATAGTCAGTTTGCACTAGAATAGATGATTGAGGCTGACATGAGGCATGCATAATGCCATTGCAGGTTGTTCTAGACACGATATATACATGGGAGTCAAGATTGACGACGTTTCAATTCAGAGATAGCCTGCGGCTAGCAGAGCAATGGATCCTATGGCACTTAGGTCTACTGCACGTGATAGACATGCCCCAAATTTGGGTGAATCGAGGATTATTGACAACTTTGTGTGAGCGGTGGCACTCAGAGACATTGTCTTTCCACCTACCGACTAGAGAGGCCACGATTACCTTTGAGGATGTCTACAGGATCCTCAGACTTCCTATTAGAGGCACATGAGTGACGTATGATACCTAGAGGGGTGTAGCCAAGATGTGTAGATACTACCCACATGCTGACATTAGGCAGTTAGGGTTTGACGGTTATGAGATTAGGTGGCGTGTGTTGGCACAAAGGCATAGGCAACTAGACTGTCTATTGTGTACATTGATAGGTGGCATAGTACTTCCTAACTGCCAAGGTCATGGTTTTCTCATGGGGTGGGGGGAGATGCTAGTAGGCATGCTAGAGCATTGAGTGGTGTATGCTTGGGGTTCATGTGTGCTCAGGATGTTATATTTTCATTTGCATGATATTGCCTACCGAGAGGCACAGTCCATGAGTTGTGGTACCACGCTCCTAATGGTATGGGCGTGGGAACACATTGCGATCTTTTGGCCACCTATGACAGTTGATGTACCACATGGAGCTCCTTATGCCTTCTGTTATGTGGGGGTGAACACTCAGCACCACATAGGAGATACGGGTTACTTCAGACATGCCATAGACACTATGGAGTAGTTTACATGGAGACCATACTTGGGATGTGCCGAGTGGTCAGATGAGGATGAGAATTTTCCATTTTGCCGACAAACATAGTTCTTAGTTGGGTGGATAGTGTCACATGTCCACATTATAGAGCGTCAGTTGCTAGATCATGTCCTGTGGCAGTTTGGAGAGGTGCAGGATGTGCCTAGAGGACAGGCAGAGTTTGCAAGATCCTCGCGAGAGGTCCCGCTATGGGGTCCAGAGATTCTAGTGGCCACAACAGAGGCAAACATTGATGCACTACATGCATTTCCATGGGGATGGAGGGATGGTCCAACAGACCCAGGGATGACAGAAGAGTATGATCAGTGGTGGGTAGTACACAGACCGATTCCATTGACGAATCTAGAGCAGCCAGTGCTGATAGAGTGACGAGGGATAGGTCCATGAGGCAAGCACGGTAGAGGTAGAGGTCAAGGAGGCAGAGGAGGTCCTGGTGATGGAGGAGATGATGGCCAAGGTGGATAGCATGGAGGCAGGAGAGGGAGACATGGTCGGAGGGGATGAGGGCCACCATTATCACCGATCTGTGAGGAGGGATGAGGAGAGGAGGATGTGGCCATGCCAGATATTGGGAGAGGAGGGGAGGAGGTGGATACTATGATAGGTAGAGAGGAGGTGCAACCTACAGAGGTGGCTATTCCAGACATCCCAGTAGAGGAGGAGATAGGTACCAAGGAGGCAGGCAGAGAGGAGGTAGAGATTGATGCCTTGGGTTTGTTGGGTGCCTACCAGGAGGATGATGAGGGAGATGATGATCACGAGAGAGATTTAGGATTAGATCCTAGAGGAGTTAGATGAGGAGGAGGATGGGAGAGTGAGGGATAGACAGGATGAGATATGGGCAGTGGATCCAGACATAGATACATTGCATGCGTAGGTTGCATCCTTGGAGGAGCAGATGAGAGTTCTGATGTCCGAGAGGGATGCATATTAGATGGAGAGGGATAGAGTGGTGATAGATAGAGATCAAGCTATAGCTCGACAACAGGAGATAGAGCAGAGATTCTTAGAGCTCAAAGCCTTATGTACTGGGCCATTAGCTGCCTTTGCTAGAGACCTAGTCAGAGCTGGGGAGAGAGAGAGATGTTATCAGGATCTATATGAGGTAGAGGTTTTGCCAGAGAGACGGGCTCCTAGTTTCTTAGAGGCACATAGTAGCAGGTCCCAGAATAGGATCCACAGTAGGACAATTAGCACAAAGGGGGTGGAGTAGCCACACAAAGTAGGTCCATATGACAGACCTCCCTCAGCTCACAGGTCATTGGGTTCCCATCATCATTCCTCCACACACTCCAGGCATGATAGCAGTGGCAGTTCAGGATAGGGATACTTCTTGAGATGCATCGAGACATTATATTATGATCTTATAGCTTGCAGGCTTCCATGTATTATTGATACATTATGACATTGTGATGTGACATAGTTGAGCAATATATATATATATATATATATATATATATATATATATATATATATGATTTTGGCGGTGATTCTCATGATATGCATTTCTATGTATTGATTATGCGGTCTTTATTTATACATGTGATGTTTATATGATATGCCTATGTGATGGATGAGTATATGTATTTTATGATGTTTATGCAACTAATGAGATAATGTTGATTCTATGTGATGTATGTAATTTATAAATTATGAGATGCAATATGATGTTATATGTATAATGCCGGCTACATGTGATGCTATACAAATGTAATGTGATGCATGTATTTACAGTTGCTTTGTGCATGGAATGCTTATGATATGTATTATTTGATGATGAATGTCCATTATGTCATGATTTCCTAAATATGATAAATGCCTAGATGTATGCATTTTTCTAACATGTACGTTGATGCAGGATGTTGTATAATGTTTTGTGTCATAGGACTCTGTCATAATGCAAGAAAGAAGAACTGTTAGTGCAGAAAGAAAGATCGAGAAAGAACGAAAGACATGAGATAGATGTTAGTATTAGAAATATTTGATATTTCACTGTATCACAAAAGGTATTGCACTTTATCATCATTGGGTGGGACTAATACAAATGGAGAAAAACACCATGATATGACATAAATCAAGGTGTGCAAGGTCATCCACTTGCCAATAACAGATAGTTGCAGACAAGGATTTTCATTAACTCATACTAAGGGCACAAGTTTCCCCAGTCTTTTTGTCAGGACAAACCACAAACAACAAACAAAGTAAAAGACGGGTCATGAGATGTCATTACTCCTCTAAATCCTTCATGGGACATCCTTGAGGAAACTAGTAACATGACTCAAAATCAAACTTAAAAGATAGTCGATAGACAACAGTCAAAGAAAATAGAATTCTGATACATTGTTGCTTCTCTAAATCCTTCATGGGACATCCTTGAGAAAGCTAGTAACCTAATTCCCATCATAAAGTCAACTGAAAAGATAAGATAAATAAGTCAAAAAGTCAAAAAGCCAGTAAAATATTTGCCAAAACTTGATTTGTTTTGATTGATAACATGATTGATTGACAGAGCCTGATTTCAGGAGATACACATACCGGATAAGACTATGAGTCTAGTTTTGATGTTATGACTATCAGTATAAGGCATGACAAAGCCTGGTTTCAGAAAGACATATATCGTATAAGACGTTGAGTTAGATACCATTGATGTGATAACCAGTAAAATATTTGCAAAAACTTGATTTGTTTGTTTGATTTGTTTTGATTGATAACAAGATTGATTGACATAGCCTGATTTCAGGAGATACACATATCGGATAAGACTGTGAGTTTGGTTTCGATGTTATGACTATCTGTATAAGGCATGAAAAAGCATGGTTTCAGAAAGCCATATATCATATAAGATGTTGAGTCAGATACCGTTGATGTGATAACCTGTGTAAGGCTATGTTTGATTTTTTGACAATGTCGATTATGCAGGAAAGACTCATCCTATATAAGACATAGACTGTTTTGCTGATATCAATATTCAGGAAGGACTCATCCTGAACAAGATACAGGTCAATTTCCATTATGGTGATGTCTGTTTCCAGGAAGCACACATCCTGTAGCAGACATTTGTTGATCTATTTTGATTGTTTTGTTTGGAAAGTTGTTTGATTTGACTTAGAGACATTGCTGACTTTTTCACCAGATTGATGCATGACTTGAGATGATGCGTTGACAATTGACTGTGTGTGATGACAAAACCCTAAAGGATTGACCTAGTGCGGCCTCAGGGGCACATCGATTGATGGCCTTTTCTATGTTATACACGCAGAGACCTCGTAGTTCAACTTGACTTGACTGACAAGAATGACACAAACAAAAGACGTGTGTGAAAATGAATGTGATGAACCCTAATGGACTGACCTATTGCGGCCTCAGGGGCTCATCGATTGATGGCCTTATCTACGTTATACAGGCAAAGACCTCATAGTTCGACATGACCAATGACCTTGTCATATAGACATATGGATTAAATCATGAATTATAAAGAAAAACCTAAACGAACTGACCTAATGCCTCGGGGGCACAACAAAAGATGGCCTTGCCTACGTCTAGTCGCAGAGGCAACGTAGTTTGACAAATGAAAAAGACTAACAAGTGCGACTGACTTTGACTCTATTTTTGGATTTTTGAAATGTTTTGATTTTTTTGTCTTTTTGAAGTTTTCTGATGTTTTTGTGTTTTCTCAAGACATTTTGCGATGTTTGTGGATTTTCATGGTTTTACATCTTCAACATAGCCAATGTAAGAACCAATATGACACATGTCAAGTGTTTTCCCCCAGTCGAGTATAAGACCGATTGATTATGAAAAAGGTAAAATGAGGGATATGAAATGCACTCGATGTCAATCATTCCAAGTTATGGGAAAGACTACCACTTATTACGAATGGTATATACAAGCGATGAATATGAAAGATAAGGGATATGTCAGGGATAGGTAGTATGTACAGGGATAAGGGATATGTACAGGGGAGTGGACTATGTACAGGGCCATGAACTATATACAATGATAAGGACTAGATTATAATAATAGTAGAAAAAGGAGCAGAGTTAACTACACATGGCGCCTGTTTGCCAGGTTTTCACCATGGTACCTATCCAAAGCGCCACCTAAGTGGTTTTCACTATTGGATGAAAGATTTGTCTTTACTATTTTCTAGATTATCTAATTTTTTTTTGGTGTCACCAAGACGCCTGTTTGCCAGGTTTTCACCTTGATAACGATTTTTTTGTGATTTTATGATTTATTTGTATTTTTGCTAATTATGACAAAGGATCCCAGAAGCTATGCATAGAACTTCTTCAGATGTAGACTATTGATTGGTGAGGACAATGGTTCCCCTTCAGGAGTAGAGAGTTGGTACGCTCCTGATCCAAAAGCTTCCGTAACAACATAAAGTCCTAACCAATTTGGTTCAAACTTTCCTGGTTTTTCTATTTCTGCTTGATTCTTTGGGTTCTCCATTAAAACCAGGTCACCAATGTCAAAGTTTCTATTCAATACCTTCTTGTTATAGCTATGATGAAGGTGATTCTGATATGCTTGAAGATGGTCTAGTGCCTTCTGTCTTCGCTCATCCAAGAATTCTAGCTCATGGAGTCTCAATACTCGGTACTCTTCATCATCAATGTGGCCTTTTAGGGATACCCTTAGGGAAGGAATCTCGACTTCAATAGGTAGAATAGCTTCAGAACCAAATACAAGTGAATATGGAGTAGCACCAGTGGGAGTACAGATACTTGTGTGATAAGCGCATAAGGCAGGGTTAAGCTGTAAATGCTAGTCACGACCAACATAATTGACAGTATTCTTGAGGATTCTAATGATGGTCTTGTTAGATTCCTTTTCTTGGCCATTACCTTGTGGGTAGTATGGAGTGGAAAAGTGATGTTGGATATGAAATTCATCACATAGGTGGTGGACTTCTTGGTTCTTAAATGGGTGGCCATTATCAATGATTATGGATCAAGGGACACCATACCGATAGATGATATAGTTTAGGATAAAATTAGAAATCTATGTGCCGGTAATTTATGTCATAGGAATGGCTTCAATCCACTTCGTAAAATACTCAGTGGCAGTGATAATGAATTTGTGTCCATTAGATGATGTGGTGTGGATCTTACCTATGAGGTCGAGTCCCCATTGGGCAAAGGGCCATGGTGACATTATAGGATGAATCTCCTGTGCTGGAGCATGTATCAAGTCTCCATGAACTTGGAATTGGTGGCATTTCGTTACAAAGACATATGAGTCTTTTTTCATAGTAGGCCAGTAATAACCCAGTCTCATAATCTCTTTGGATAAGGTAGGACCACTAGAATGGGAACCACATATACCCTCATGCACCCCATGCAAGGTTGCTTGTGCTTCAGTAGAATCAAGACATCTCAGTAGGGTATTATCTAAGGCATGTCTATATAGGGTGTCTTTGACAATGGTGTATTTGGCTAACTTGCGGAGGAATGTCCTATGTTGGTTATTTGGTAGTCCAGTGGGTATGACGTTGGCATGAGGGTAATCATAGATTCCTTTGTACCATGGGGAATTAGGACCAACAATGTCACACACCATTTCAGAATTTGGGATATCATAGGCTGGGACCAAAAGTTGTTCCACCAAGAACTCAAACTTAGGCATGTTGTTAGGAATGTCAAGAAGTGATGCAATTGTAGCCATAGCGTCTGCTGCCCTATTTAAAACATGAGGTATTTGATGAAATTCGACTTTGTCAAAGTACTCTTTAAATCTATCAGCCATGCGCTTGTATGGAGCAAGCTTCTCATCCTTAGTCTCATAATCATCATTTACCTGTCTGATTACTAGTTGAGAATCCCCATATACTTGTAAAATCTTAATTTTCCACTTAATTGCCATACGTAACCTTTTCACTAGAGCTTCATAATCTGCCATGTTGTTAGTGCATGGAAATGCAATCCTGAATGACTTAGGGATGGAATCACCCTGTGGTGTGATAAACAATATACAAGTCCCTGAACCATGATTTTTATGTGAGCCATCAAAGTATAGTTTCCATGTTATGTTTGTGTCAATTGTGAATATGAACTCATCAGGAAAGTTTGCAACTAATGGGTGATCTGCCTGTATGGGTGCGTCAGCTAACTGATCAACAATGACTTGTCCTTTAATAGCCTTTCTTAATACATACTGGATATCATACTCACTAAGTATCATAACCCATTTGGCCAGTGGTCTTGTTAATGATGCCTTGCTGAGGAGACATTTTAGAGGGTCTATTTTAGCAACCAACATTGTTTGATGGTTTAGCATATAGTGCCTCAATTTTTGAGTAGAAAATACTACTACAAGACATGCACGTTCAATGGAACTATAGTTGAGCTCATAACCTACCAAAGTCTGACTGATATAATAGATTTCCCTTTCATGACCTTCATCGTCATTCTCTGTCAGCAATGCTCCAAGTGATGAATGGGTTGCTGTAATATAAAGAATCAATGGTCTTCCTTCAACAGGTGGCATTAAGATAGGTGGTGTGAGTAAATATTCTTTAATCAGTTGAAAATCCTCTCCACACCTAGCTGTCCATGAGAAGGGTACTCCTTTCTTAAGTAGATGTTGAAAAGGATGTGTCTTATCCACTAACTGCACTATAAATCTTCTGATAGATTGCAACCTTCCCTGTAATGTCCTTAGTTGACTAAGATTAGTGGGTGGAGGCATGTCCATGATTGCTTTTACCTTAGCCAGATCCACTTCAATGCCTCATCTAGAAATGATATAACCTAACAACTTTCCTGACTTGACTCCAAACACACATTTCTTTGGATTGAGTCTCACTTTATACTTCTCCAGCCTCTGAAAGATCTTGTCTAAAACCTGTAAGTGTTCTACCCTTGTCTTGGATTTTACAATAAGGTCATCGACATAATCCTCCATAAGAGTGTGTACTAGATCATGAAAGATAGTAGTCATGGCTTGTTGATAGGTTGCTCCAACATTCTTGAGTCCGAAGGGCATAACATTCCAGCAATACGTTCCACAAGGACAAGTGAAAGCTGTCTTAGGTTGGTCTTCAATTGCAATTCTGATCTTGTTATATCTTGAAAATCCATCCATAAGGGACAACATCTCATATCCTGCTGTCATGTCAACTATCATGTCTATGTTAGGCAAAGGAAAGTCATCCTTAGGACAAGCTTTGTTGATATCTCTAAAATCAGTGTAGATGTGGATGCCCCCAGTTGGTTTAGTGACTGGTACAAGATTGGAAATCCAATCTGCATAGTCAATAGATCTGATGAAACCAACATCTAAGAGTTTCTTGACTTCTGCCTTGACTAACAAAGCAATCTGTGGGTGCATTTTTCTCAATTTTTGTTTCATTGGTTTGGCGCCTAGTTGTAAGGGAAAATGATGCAGAACAAGTTCAGGATCCAATCCCAGCATGTCGGCATATGACCAAGCAAAATTTATCTGTCTTTGTGCAAAGAAGTTATGGAACTCCGATTGTTCTTCTGTTGTCAATGACACTGCAAAATAAACCAGTCGAGGATTCTCTTTGGTACCTATGTTGACTTCTACTGATTCTTCAACGAGCATGGGTGAATTTTCCTGTGCAATGGGGAGAATGTTTAAACCTCCATCCTTAGGTGCCTTAGAGGGGTTTTCACCTTCGGATGCGTCCTTTATTTTTAATTTTCCATTGTCTAAAGGTGTCTTTCAGTTTTCACCTAGAGACTCATCCTTTTTATCTGGTTTATTCTTTTTCTCATTTTTGCGACTAGAGGGTTGAACAGATTCCCCAAAATATGCTTTGTTGTCCAAGTCAATAGTAAAACCAACCTTATGATCACCATTTGGTATGCCTTATCATAATCCCAAGAACTCAACAATTGCTTCGTCATTCTCAAAAATGTCTAAGATGGGTGTGTCTTGTTGATCCCAATCAATGAGTTGGGGATAGACTAAGGGCATGTAATCGTCAGAGTTATCAAAGTTTAATGGGGTCAAGGTAAAGATTGAATTATTCATGTGGTTACAAAAGTCTTGTACCAGGTCCTTTTTACTCTTAGGTTTGGGTCTAGGTGGATTAATAGGTGGGCCTAATGCCAAGGTTTGACTATCTGAAACAGGTGGCTCAGGGTGCGATGAGGTAGGATCAAGTGATTCCCAATAGTAGTGTTTAAACCACTCCTCCTTTGTCATTTTCTTTGGTGGATAGGAATTTAAGGGATTTGGTGAGGAACTTAGCATCAAGTCAAGTTCTCCAAATAACTTGTCAAGGTCCATGGAAGAAGTAGAGGATAGGGAATCCCACTCATAATCGTTAGAGTCAAGGGAGTCACAATGATATTGGTCCACTAGTTCGTGAGATGTCTTAATATCTTCTGAAGCACTTACTTCCTCAAGTAAGGGTAATGGGGTACTAGGAACGCTAATCTGAATCGGTTGAAACCCTAGCCCTACTCCTTTTGGCCACTAAGAAACAAATATTGGTTTAATCCTCCCATCTTGGTTTAAGCCTAAACCACTCTGTCCATCATATCCTTTGCTTTGCATGATTTTGAAACCCTTTCCATAAAGATTTGTAGGAATATGAGCAAGTAAGAGGGGTTCCTCATCATCTTCCCTATACAACCAGGAAGTGACATCTTCTATATCTACGACCTCTTTGCTTAATTCACCCCATTTAGTAAAAGTTGTTGTGGGAGGAATGTGTATAGTGACCATAGATTGTCTCCTATCCGATGTAGGTAAACCGTATGACTTAGGAGGAATCAAATGGCTAACACAATAAGAAGTTTTCATGTAATACTCTCCACAACCCTTGTCTTGGATCTCAATCGTAGGAATAGTAGGAATTGAGGGTGAAATAGATGTTTGAGTGAGTGTGGTTGGATCAACATAGGAGGATGAATTGGACGATGAGGCCTCTTTGTTTACTGGCACTTGGCATTGGGGGATCTCCTTTAGATTGGTGCAATACTGGAAAGATCCGGATCACCATCTATAGTTATTTCTGTGCCATTGTAAGGGAATTTAAGACACTAATGATACGTGGAAGGGACTGCCTTCAGAGCATGAATCCATGGTCTACCTAGCAGAAGGTTATAAGGGAGGGTGAGATCCAAGACCTGGAACTTTGTCTCCATTACTGCAGGACCAATTCTAATAGGAAGTGTTACCACCCCCTTTGATTTTCGTTCCTCATCATCATAAGCTTTTATGACAATACTTTTGGTCATGTCTACGCATGCTTCTGAAATACCTAAAGCCTTAATTAGTTTTAAAGTGCATAGATTTAACCCTGCTCCTCCGTCTACCAAAACGCGTCTAACTTTGGTGTCATCAACAAGGACTTCTAGATGTAAAGGGTCGTTGTGGTTCATCGTTTCAGTGGCATAGTCTTGTTCAGAAAATGTGGCATGGTGATTATTAGTCAAGTAGCCCACCATTTCTTGGAAATGATTGACATCAAGATCATTAGGGACCGTGGTGTTCTGTAAAGCCTTATCGAGGATAGATCGATGCTCAGGGGAAATACACAACAATTCCAAGATTAAGATTTGGGCTGGGGTCTTCCCCAACTGGTCAAGAAGGTTATATTGTAACTTGGAAGATTGGGGTGTTTTCTACGATGGAGGGCCTTGGATAGTGAACTTAGTACGACGAGTATTGACCACACACTCAGGATTTGTATTGATATTCTCATCGGTAGCATGAAGACGGTGAATGATTTTTCCACTATTATAATCATGCTTGACACAAGCATAGTTGGCTGACATATTGGTCTTAGTACTCGATCTGGGGACAGTTCCTTTCCCATGATCATGTAGTGGGTCAAAAAATACTTGATGATCAATGTTTGATGACTTCTATTTTTGTCCACTAACTTCAATAATTCTCCTTTCGACAAGATTCTGTATGATATTCTTCAGTTGTCGACAGTTTTGTAGGTTATGTCCCTTAGTTCTATGATAATCACAAAAGGCATTGTCATCCCACCAAGCTGGTTTAAATTGTGCTGGATTGTATTGTCTTGGTTCCTACAGCTGTATAAGATTATGTTGTAACAGTTGTTTGAACACTGACTCAATGGGTTCCCCTAAGGGAGTGAACTCACATTTTTGAAATCTTCTTTGTTGTGGACGTTGAGTATTTTGGACTACGTTAGGAGGTTGATTGACAACATTAAGTGTGTCAGCAAAAGTATGAAGTCCTTGTAATGTGAAGAGGGGTCCTGCTTGTAGTGTTTTAGCATCAACCACCCCATCATTGGTGACATTTTTGTTGCTAGACCAAAATCTGTTTCTGTTAGTAGGGGTGTTTTGTATGATCAGGTTTCTATTGGATGTTGATGTCTTGAGTTCACCCTTTTCGATGAGATCCTTCTCTATTATAACCCCTTTTTCCACTAGTTTCAAAAAAGATGTACAACAATGTACCCTTAAGTTACTCCTGAGTTTTGCATGAAGGTTTTCTTGAAAAATTGTAACTTTTTATTTTTCGGGTATCTCGACAGGACACCTACTAGCTATAGTTCTCCACCTCTAGAAGAAAGCAATGAATGTTTCCCCTTTGTCTTGCATTGTGTGACACAAGGTTGCTATATTTATCTCATGGTCTATGTTGAAGGAGAATTGCTCCACAAATTTCTCAACCAGTTCACCCCAAGATCTAATGCCAAAATCTAGACATGAAAACCATTCTAGTGCAATTCCTACAAGACTTCTTGGAAATAGCCTCATAAGATACGTGGGGTCATAAGTGACATCTATGCATATGGTAGAAAATTCCCTTATATGTTCTATTGGATTTCGTTTGTCATTGTACTTAGGGAGATTTGGTATGACATATTTGTGAGGGAAAGGGGTCATGTACAATGATCTATCAAAGGGGAATGGGCATATGTCCTTTGTTGAAAATGATTTCTTAGTTGACATCGACATGTTATCCATTTGCGTTTGTAATGCATGCATTTGTGTTTGTAAGACGTCAACTTGGGTCAAAGATGTGCTAGGGGGATTATGCAGATTCGTGTATGTGTTCTGAAATCCAAAGTCTCGTGATGGGTTTCGATTGAACATTGGCATCTGAGGTGGATTTGGATTCAAAATGTTGGTAAATGTGTTCTGGTCTGGAATCTGCATAAATTGGTGTTGACCTGGGATCTGTGTAAACGGATTTTGAGTACCACTTTGGGAAAGGGGTTCTAATTGGGAATCTGTGTAAATGATTGGTGTCTTGGAATCTGTGCAAATGGATCATGACCACTGATATGAGAGAATGGATTCTAATTCAGAATCTGTGTGAATGGATTCTGAGTACTAGTTTGGGAGAATAGATTCTGACTTCGAATATGCGTGAATGGATTCTGATTTCCATATTGGAAGGAGGGAATGCCTCTTGTTTGTGTAATCAGTGGTATAGTACTAGTGACTGGAGCACTAGGTATGGCAGTTGACTGTGGTATAGTACTCATGATACTAGCATGAGGTATGGTCATTGACTGTGAACTTGTGACACTGACATAAGGTGTAGAGGCTGACGTTTTAGGCCTTTTACTCCCAACAAGAGGACCGAAGGGAGTGGATGATGAAGCCCCTATAGTGAAATTAAATCCTGATGTCATGCTAGATGTACTAAATGGGGATGTATGGACTGTCGTACTCTGTGTAGGTGTGCTAGATGGCATAGTTGTGATGACCTGAGGTATAGTAGTACTAGCAGTCGTGGTATTTGTCCCTTGTGTAGGTTGAGTTTGTAAGGTGCTGATATCAAATCCTGCAGGTAAGGTAGCGCCTTCAGCTAGCAATTTGGCTAAGTATCATTGTCGATCATTTTCTAGGTACTCATCTACGAAAGAGGCAAACTCAGGGTCCTGTGCAGCAGCCTCTATGTCCTCTACTGCAATATGTCCTTGAGTGTTTCTAGTGGTGAATTTGTCTAATAGAGTCTTATGAGGTCTTGAAGAAAATGGATTGATGAATTCATTTGGGTTTGAAATGTTTTCTCTCTCTCTTCTCTTAGACCTAGTTTCAACCATGTAAGATAAGCTCAATATGTGGGAAATGAAAAACTATATCTATGAACAGTATGACCCTAGTCTATGTTTTTGGGATTTTCGTATGCAAAATAAGGAATGTTCTAGGATGACACTAGCCTAAAATCTAAAGATGCAAGGCCTAAGCAAGGTTCTAAAACAATCAATTCTATAAACCTTAAGACGAGGGGACCAACTACCTAAAGTCTAACCAAGGCATCAATTTAATTTAATTTTAGGAACCAATGTAGGATGAGGATCAAAGACAAGTTGAGTTTCCTAACTAGATTGATGAGCTAGGAGGACTCTTTGTAGGACAAAGGATAAACTGATAAAACTAGGTTCAATGATAGATTTCATTGACACTATGACTTTTCTAGAGTGTAGATGGTAGACTAATCCCTAAAGTTTGTAAAAGTGACCTTTTCTAGAAGTTTAATGCAAGGTAATATGTAATCTAAGATGAAACTAAACTCTGAATTAAGACAACTATGGTAATGACCAAATGAACCTAAAGGATGCAAAATTGAGCAAATCGTTTCAGGTTTCTGTTCAAGGACTATTTGTGTAAAGATAATTGAAACTAGTATAACCATGTTGACCAGACAGTGACTGTGAATTTTGGTTTTCTGATAATCAGATAGATGCATCTCAGGATTTCACAGATGCGGTTCAAGTTAACAGTTGCGGTTTTCTAGTGATCAATTGCGTTTCTCTAGTAAAATTCAATGTGTGACTCTGACAGATGTGGTTAACCTTTTAACAGATGTGACTCATAATGACAGTTGTGACTCAGAATATAACACATGTGGTTTTTGCAAAGCAATTGCAAGCTAAACTAGCAGATGAGACTCTACTTTAGACAGATGCGACTCAAAACTAAATAGATGTGACTCGTGATAATAGATGCGACTCTAAAAATCAATTGCGACCTTCTGGTGAGCAGTTGTGACTCTTTGTGTATTTTTAGTGATGAGATTTAAACTGACTCCATTTTTTGTGATCAAATTCTGGCAATCAAAGAAAATCATAAGACAAAGTGTTTTTAGTTTTGATTTTGGACTCAAAGAACATTTAAGTTGATAATAGACAAGCACATCCTAATAGGCCAAAGGCCTAGGGTTTGTATACTTGGTATAGCCCACTGAAAATACCCCGGATTGGTGATAAACACCTTTCCTTCTTAAGAGTGGATAGCTTAGAAATTTGGTGGCATTAGCTCCCCTCCACAGCTCATTAACATATTTTGAGCACACCAATTTTGAATTCTTTGGGTAATGACCTACCAAGAACTGCTATCTCTACTCAAGGGGATCAGTAGTGAGTCTCTTCGGGCATGATACTCTACCCTGCACTATACCAAGCAATGACCACAAATAGGTTGGTCTCTAAAACAAAAGGTATTTAGTACAGGCATTCCATTCGTGGGGCATGATCCATACGGCGAGAGTCCCCTTTTGAATCCATCTCACCGGAACCATACTCGTGATTCTTGGGTTTTCCCCAAGAACCCACTTTTATATACCAGTTGGAAGTCCCTCGGGTTCAGGGTGCTACTGGTCTGAGTCATCCTAGGGTGAGTACTTTTTCCCACCAGAACAGGCCCATGTTCTAGAGTTGGTAACCATTTCTCTTACACCCAGGATCACATGGATGCGCAAGGGGAGAGGATACTTCGATGTACCAAGTTGTGAGGGTAACCAAACTTGTGCTTTCACACCAAACACAGTAGAAACTTGTTAATTTTAAATCAAACGAAAGATTTTCTATGCTACCAAACAATCTGTTTCAAAAATTAACTAGGGTCTTCAACAAGCATCCTGCAGAAAAACTTGTTAGTAGTTTTCAATATCGTCTTCGTCAATCGTCCTGCAAAAACTTGTTAACTCCAAAAGGCCATAGGTTGAAAATCAGATATTAGTAACACAATTTAATTGAAAATTTTAGATTTCTGAAAATAGAAATAAAGGTTACCAATTAATTGCATCACTGTGTTACCAGTCAGATGCGTTGATATTTTCTTCAATTGTGTCTTAGTATTCACCAGTCAATTGCGGTTTAGGAATTTTTAGATGCTTCGTAGTTTGTTAGATGCGTCGCTTCTAGTGTCAGATGCGGTTCAGGAAGTCAATTATGTTGCTTTGTCAAAATGATGCATCGTTCCATATGAAAAACCTGCAAAAATGAAAATAAAAGTCTACGGATACGCAAAGATGGTGTCTTCACATCGGGTTCACCAAATGTAATGCCAAGAAAGTGCACAAGACAAAGATTAAGAGAAAACATGCAATACTAAATCTAAATGCAAATCTAATGTTAAGCAACAAAGAACAAAGGAAAGTAAAACGTAAACAAACTGAAATAATCTCACCAATTTCAAACGTATTTCCATGATTCATCTCGATTGCCCTTCTCCATTTTCCTTGTGTAGTATAATTGCCCTCAGATTTCTCGTAAGTTCATGCAAGTATAGCCTAAGATAATGATTAGAAAAATATCAAAGATTCAAGATTAAGTGCTCGCAAGATTCAAAAAGAGATTTTGATTTCGAGAGAGATTGGAATGAAGAATGACAAATCAATTTATAGAAAATTGATTATTCGAATGACAGGCCATGATTGAAAGATCAACGGATGGTTGAGATTGACTGATGAGACATGAATTCTGATAACTATCAGTAGTGACATGAGTGATACAAATTAGAAATAGAATTAAAGATTAAATAAATAATTTAATCTTCAGTTTGGTATTCGAAAACAGAAGAAATATCTTTGCATGACAAAGATAAAGATTGATTAAAGCAACTCTTGTTCAAATGCACACACAAGATTTAATTAATTAAATAGGAATATTTAATTAATTTGCATGTACATGCAAATGAGTTAGAACTAGATGACTGAATGATATGACTAAGAGATTACTCGAGAATGCCACTCAGACATTAAATCAAGAGTTAACTGAGCGATTTGAAATAGATCTTTGAGTCGAGTAAAAGTGAATACTTAGATAACTCACACAATTATCTAAATATAGAGGAATGCATTAAAATAGAATTCATGAATTAAATAATTCATTTAATTCAAGATTTGATATTTGAAGAATAATTAAATAAATAAGATTTATTTAATTAAATGATGAAGGGATTTAAATGAATAATTAAATAAATAAAGAATTTATTTAATTATAGTTGAAGTATGATAAAGAGTAAATTAAATAATGATTTATTTAATTTGACAAGAAAGATAAGGTTAATTAGTAACATAATTAAATAAAAAGCGTTTATTTAATTAATTAGATAGAATAAAGAAAATGTGAATTAATTAACTAAATAAGATTATTTAATTAATAGAAGAATTAAAGTTAAAGTGAATAATTAAATAATTGACATTATTTAATCATGACCATAAAGAATACGAATTATGAAGAATATTGAAGTCGTAGGCTTAGACCAAATTTCAGTGTCTACACTTATTGCATCTAAAACATTGACTAGGAAATGATGGACTGCTTGAATTTATTTTACTTCTACACTGAGAAGCCATATGACCAAATTTATTGCAAGAAAAGCAGTAACCATTAAACTTCTGAGCACTGGGTTGTCTTACCAGATATCTTCTGCCTTTTTTCATATGATTTCTTTGTCTAGAATCCTTGTGTTCAAATCCAAAGATTTTAATTTTGTCATAGCCAAGATCTTGCTTGTCATTTGCATCCTTCTATCCTTTAGTCAGCTCATCAAACTTAGTAGAACTTATCCTCAAATTTTCCTCGTACTCATTTGCAATAGTGAGTTCATCTCTTAGAATAACTATCTATCTTTCAAGATCTTGTTCATTATTTTTGGATTGTTGTCATTCAATCTCTAGCTGAATGAATCCACTATTAACTCTACAACATTCTTTATATTTTTCTTTTAAAGACTGGGCCAGATTTTCATTATTCTTCTTTCTTTCTTCAATCTCCTTAGTTAGCTTCATTGCCACAAATTCCATCTCAAGTTTTAGAGTGGCATTATTCCTAGCAAGTTTTTCACATTCTTCTATTATCTCTTTTAGGGTCTGATTCAGGTGAACATCTTCCAAGATTTTATTCTCTTTCTACTTTAGCTGATCACAAAGTTCCTTCCTCTTTTCTCTTGACTCATTGATTTTATCCTTCAATGATTGAAAGCATCCACAATATTTTCTTTTAATTCCATGACTTCTGCTTTAGACTGATCAAGATCATCAAGTGCCACCATAAGTTGCTGTTGAAGACCACCAAAGCCCACTACAATCCAAGATCCACCTCAAGCTGTTAAAATTTTGTAGAGGAACCTTGCTCTGATACCAATTGTTGGACTCAGGGAACACTAAGAGGGGGGTGAATCTGTGTTCAACAAATTTAAACTTTAAATCCCGATCTTGAACCATTTACAACACATAAACAAAAATAAAGATGCGAGCACATAAAAAAGATAATCAAAGCACCATAACACCAATATTTTTACGTGGAAACCTGTTAGGGGAAAAACCATGATGGAGATTAATTCACAATTATACTCTGTTAAAAGTATGAATAAAAGGGAATGCACATGCATTCAGGCACATTTCCTAGAGCTCACTGCTCAAAATAAGGAAGGCTCACTGCCTTACAAAATGTTTGAATTTACAATAAAAGGTTGAACTGAGAGGATAACATCTCCAAATGCTTGGATTCAGTTCTAGTTTAGCACATTAACCATATTTTGGACCTTCTATCCAATTCTGCATTGCTGCTCTGCTCTACTCTGATTCACTTCACAAAAACTCTTTTTCTGTACAAACAAACTTCACTTAACAGATCTAATATTCACTCTCATACATCTACTCTTCTCTTCACACACATTCACACAATTTCACACACCTTCTCCTTCTCTCAAAATGAATTACTGATCTCATATATATATCTGCTAACAAAGATTTAATCGCTTGAAGTTGGCTTTAACAAAACATAAAATATTCTTTAACAGTCGGCTCAAATCACAAATTACATTTAATGCACACTGACCAAAGTTGGCTAAGACATAGCTAGGAACCAAAACAAAATAACCAACACAAGAAATAATTAAGAAATTACTCCTTATACATCTTCGACATGTGATATTCACTAGGTTGGCCATAATGAGCAAATAAATAGAAAAACATCTTGCCAAAGCATCAACCTGATCTCCTAACTCATACACTGATCAATGCAACATCATAAAACTTAACAAGAAGATAGTATAGATGCTTAAAAACCTCTCTTGGAGATCCACAATTCAAAATGATGATCCGGTGAGGCTTACAAATCGATATGCTAACTGGATACCCTATTCGTCATACTTTTGCCTGGTAAAACTTTGATCTTTACTTATCTTGCCGATATGGATAAATCTTGATCTGCAGACTGGAAGGATGACTTAGGTTTCCATCAATGACAACACTGGAAGCCACATTCCATCAATTTCCCCAGGCCATATGCCAACATTAAAATGTTCAATGTTTGATTTAAAATATTAAGAAACTAGCAGTTGTGTGTAGTGACATGCAACGATGATCAAATAGGCAGAGGGAAGGACAAATGGCAGGAATGAAATCTGAGAGAGAGCAGAGGGTGCATGCATATCTACACATAACAAATGACACTATATATTGTAAGTGTTAGTTGGAACATTTATTTTTTCTTGTTATATCTTATTACCCCTATGTGCAGATATGTATGTATGCTATAGCACATTCAAACAAAATTGATACATACCAAGAGAGATAAAGTGACCACATTTAAGAATCCTTATGACATCATTAATAACCCTTTTATGATACCTTTACACTAAAACGATAGGGCATAGATAAAGGTACTAATACATGTAGGTTATGCCAAAAGCATAATAGAATTATCTGAAAGCTTATAATATTATTGATTTGCAATAGGACATACAATTTTCAAATAAGTATATTTGCATAAGTGATGGACAACCATAACAATAAAGAGATAATTGCATCCATAGGAATTTGTTGATGTTAATGGAAAATTAGATTGGTACAAAATTTTTTAACTACATTTATTCATTTTGTTTGGGAATCTGACTTTACATGCGATTATAATATATCTCAAAATATTACATGTAAAATTTTTGGGTGCAAGATTTAAAAATAGGGTTTTTTGTTTCAATGTAATCAATGCTCAAAAAAATCTTTAATATTGCACTTAATATACAACCTATGAAACATATGAATCTTGTCTAAATCTTATGTCATAAACATAGAGATCTACACATAGGAAATATAAAATGAAACACAACAAAATGAGGCCTGCTCTCCACCCTACCATATTGGGTCATGGAGCCTCATGGGCTCTCACCAAACCCCCGAGCAAGAACATACATCATCCACCACTTTGGTCAATGGTGAAATCAATGTTCCTTATTACACTTAATATAGAGTCTATGAGGATCTAATTGTTTGTTTGACCATTGTGACTGATTTTGCAGTCACTATGATTATTTTGAAAGGTTGTTTATAACACATTACTTCATCAAAGTCCCCATTATGACTATAGTATGCTTTGCAAGAATAACAACAGAATGTGAAGTTTAGTGCAGTGATCATCTATCATTGGTAGACAATATCTAAATCAGGAGATATAAAGAGTTATATAATTTATAATAGATAATATGCAATGCACCTATAATAGAAGGGATGAAAATATAGGCATACCTTGTGCACGTGGAAAAATGCAGTATAAAGACAAGAAAAGAAGGTCTGCTCTCCACCCTACCATATTGAGTCATGAAGTGTCATGTGCTCTCACCAAACCCCCAAGCAAAAAAATAAATTATCCACCACTTTGATCAATGGTGAAAGCAATGTTTTGTCCCCTGCTAACTTTATACAAGATCTAATGTCGTCAAAAAATCCATGAAGGAGGATTGTTTGGATTGAGTATGCTCTACAAACATGATAGGATAATGTGAAGTTTAGTGCAATAAACACATGCCATTGGTAGACAATAAATAAATAAGGAAATATAAAGACTTGTACAATTTATAACAAATAATATGCAATGCAACTATAATAGAACACAACAATTAAAGAAAATGTAGGCATACCTTGTGCACGCAATGGATTGCAGTATGAACACAAAAAAAGAAGGCCTGCTCTCCACCCTACCATATTGGCTCATGGAGCTTCATGGGCTCTCACCAAACCCCCGAGAAAAAAACATTAATTGTCCACCACTTTGATCAATGGTGAAAACAATGCTTTGACACTTGAGAAAATTGGTTGAGTTCAATTCAATGCTATACATTTTTAATAAATTGACATGTATTTGTGAAATAAGAGATGGAATAAAAGATATATAGCTTACGTTGTATACAAATAGAATGTAGGTGAAGGCCATACACCATGCAAACATGCGATCATAAAGTTATTTAGCATTTTGGAGATTTGTACACCTTGTATATAAATTGAATGTAGTTCCAATCTAAAATGGTTTGACTCAGATATAGGTACAACAAGGAAAATGTGAACTTTAGTGAGGTGAACATGTTTCATTGGTAACCAATATCTAAATTACGAAATTTAAACAGTTCTATAATTTATAAGGAAAAAATATGCAAAACCACAATTATGTCTCGCATATAAAAAATGATAAGGAAGCAAATTTAGAAATGGTGGAAATTCTATATGCATGGAAATGAAGAGGGAAAGAGAAGTAGTATAGTTACCATAAAGAATAGCAACATTTCATGATGATGGCAATGAACACAATTGTTGGAGATGATCCTCTTGTTTGATTCATAGTGCACTGTAATTGTTGGTATGTATCCTATAATATCTAGCAAAATAGAAAGGTAGATCTACACATAGCAAGAACATACATCATCCACCACTCTGATAAATGGTGAAATCAATGTTCCTTATTACACTTAATATACAGTCTATCATTCAAACAACTCCTTTTTGAGCCTGAAAGAACTAATAACAAAGATACATATCTGCACATATGGAGAATAAAATAAAATGAAATGCAAAAAAAGAAAGCCTGCTCTCCACCCTACCATATTGGGCCATGGACCATCATAGGCTATTACACACATATATCCATAAGTATTCTTCAAACATATGAATCTTGTCTACATCTAATGTTAGAAACACATAGATGTGCACATAGGAAATATAAAATCAAACACAACAAAATGATGCCTACTCTCGATCATACCTATATATCTATGCAGATTTTGTTTTCCAAGCAGGTATATAGGCATTGCATGCCTTGGATGCATTTGTAGGGATCTATTCCTAGGATATATATAGACATAAACAATGTGTGGAAATTTATGTATGTTGAATTACATATAAACAACAGGTAGACGATGGGCAATAGAAGGTTACGTGACAACTAAAAGGGATAATCACCATTACAATAAAAAAGGATGTGGGGACCGAATATTCAACTTGGACATTATTGACAGTGAGCAGACATAAATACAAATCACTTGTTTTTTTTTTTTTTTCATGGGGGGATGGTTGGTAAAGCAATAGAAAATTCTTCGTGATGAAACCATTGATCAGAGTGATGGATAATGGATTTCCCCTATGTACAGATATGTATGTGTGTCATCGTAGATGCAAAGAACATTAATACATACTGATCCCTATGTTTATTCTATTGGGACATTCTTGCAATGATAAGCTATATCTTAACTGTTATATGGAACATTGATGCAACCATTGACCATAGTGATGAACAATGCAATGTGCAGGTTTGGATGTATGCCATAGTAGATGCAAACAAGATTGATACATATTGACACATTTTTGGAATGATAAGCTATATTTTAAGTGTTATATGGAATATTGATGCCACCATTGTTCATAGTGGTGGAAAATGTATTTCCCCTATGTACAAATATGTATGTGTGTCATAGAAGATGCAAACACCATTGATACATACTGATCCCTATGTTTACTTTATGTGACATTCTTGAAATGATAAACTATATTTTTAAGTGTTATATACAAGATTCATGCCTGGAAGAAATGGGAAAAGAATTATCACAACCAAAATTTTTGTAGTGCTTTTGTAACCATTGCCCCATGCAAAGAACACAAAATAACATCCAACCACCTTCATATAAAATCCACAACGGCTAACCGCACTTGAACCTTAATAGAACCTTGCCCTTGTCATAGTCTAGCGCTATGTTTTTTGAGGTTTGAAATGACAGTTGTTACTTAGAAGTGGTTGGATGTTTTGGATGGGTAAAAGGTGGCGGTCAGGGAAAAGGTGGCGGGTGGTTTTTTTTTTTTAAATTAAAAGTGTTTGGTGCATTGATAGAGAGGGCCAACAAAATGACATCAACATTAATTTTTGCATGGTTTATGTGTAGTGGTGATGGTTGTAAGTAACAGGTCCACCTTTTAAAGCCTTAGAAAAAATAGCAAATGTCTGTGCACACCACAAATGAAATAAAACCGTAAAGGGTTTTTTTGATATGCACCTCTTCCTACTTGCTTCAAACACACCTCTTCCCACTAGATTTCCTGCAAAAAGTAGGAAAAAATTATCATAGGCGACACTTTTCTATTGCTTTTGCAACCATTGCCCCATGCAAAAAACATAAAATAACCTCCAACCACCTTCACAAAAGTTGGAAAATGTGTGATCAAACTTTCACCCTCACAAAAGCTTACCCTCCTCGCTCATGGATCTGATAGGAGGTATAGCAATAGAATGAGACCCAACAATGCCTTATTGAAAATTTCACAAACATTCACTATGTTTCTTGAGGTTTTAAACATGTGTGGGTACATGTAATTTGACACATGTTGTGGATTATGTTCCCCCCTTTTTTTTGCAAAAAGAACTTGAAAATCCTAAGCCTGAGATAATTACTTCACACAAGAACAGGTACCACATGTTTCAGTTGACAAAAGCAATTTCAATAAATGCACAATGCGGGTCTTGAACAACAAAACTACAACTATCAATTGAAACATATGTACTCATTCTTTTGTTAGATGTCACGAGAATTATCAATGAATAGAGACAAGGCTACGTGATGGCAAGTAGCAATTAATTTTTGTGGTGAAGTTTAAGTATAAACATACAAAAAAAAAGCAATTACCTTATGAAAAGAATAAACATAGGAAGGAGTATATATGAATTTTCTCTAGATCTGAGCTCACATATATACATATCTGCACATAGGGATGAATGTTGGCTGTGATGTGGAAAAGATGGGAAAAAAATTATCTTTGTGGGTTTTCCCATTTGGGTGACTGTTAGTGCCAATATTGTTTCATTTATGGCTTTTGTTTTGTGGTGATGGTTGCAATTCTCTAGATTAGGCTATATTGTATCATTTATGGCCACCACTTTGTGTGAATGGTCAGAAAATAGTTAATATCATGTGTTTTGTGTGGGTTTTTTCATCTAGGTTACTATTGAAACCAATATTGTTTCATTTATGGTTCACATTTTGTGGTGAAGGTTTTGAATCGGTTTGTTATTGTGAGCTAAAGTTTATAAGTAGACAACACACATACATAGCCGTACATAGACCTATCAATATAGAAATCATAATGGGAGAAAAGGAAATAAACATCACTTGGCACAGGTTAAGAGATTAACATCACTTGGTATAGGCTGGCATGGCAATATCAGTCATTTGCATCTGATTTCACATATCTACATAGCTGCACATAGGGATGAATGTTGTCCATGGCTAACTTCACAAATATACATATCTACACATAGGCAAAGTAAAATAGAAAAAAAAAAAGAAGGCCTGCTCTCCACCCTACCATATTGGGTCATGGAGCCTGATAGGCTCTCACCAAACCCCTGAGCAAGAACATAAAATACCCACCACTATGATGAATGGTGATATCAATGTTTCTTATTAGGCCTAATATAAACCCTATTATTGTAAGAATTCCCTTTTGAGGAGGGAAAAAAATAAGTATCTTCTGAAAAAAAAAAAACATAGGGACCAATATATGTTATCTACATCTAATTTGACATACATACATATCTGCACACATGAAAAGGAAAATGAAACACAATAGAAGAAGTACATACTTTTTTGTGGCAATTATTTTGAAGCAACAGATTCCTATATGTGCATCGAACACATGCAATAGATAAAGATGCAGGTGGCAAAAAAAATGTACACCGATATATATGTGTGTGGAGGAAGATGCAAACATATATGCATTGTTGATTACTGCCTAGTAGCTTTAAAATCGAGAAGGTTGACAAAAATTTCATCCAAAGTTCACACATATAGCCTATCGGCTAAAAGTTTCCATATAGAGGCGATCATTGCAAAGCAATAAATATTATTTCATTTATGGTTTCCATATAGAAACAATGGTTGCAAAGCAATAAAATAGACCAATAACAACATTGTTTCATATATGCTTTCCATATAGTGCCAATGACCACAATAATATTTAGAGTTCTAAAGCTACCAAAGCAATTGAACAATTTATGTTATTTTCCATAAGGCATTGTTGACTGTTGTTCTGTAGCTTTACCCACTATGAAGATTTTGAGCCACCATAGTGACAAGTGTTTTTGCAAACAACATACATACATATGCACACCCAAAGTTGTCAATACATGTGAAAGAAATATAGATAAGTTTAAATGCACATATATGTGTATGTTGGATGAGCAAAGGAAACAAACATCACTTGACCTACAAATTTTCATGGCAACATTGTTTCATGTATGGGTTCCATATATTGGTGCTGGTTGCAATAATACCCTGCATTTAAAACTTACCAAAGTAATTGAGTAGTTTATGTTATTTTCAATAAGGCATTGTTCAATGCTGGGCTTTAGATTGAGCTGCACAACATACACAACAAACATTATAGCCAAGAACCATATGATATCCATATACAACATGAAATTATGATTAGACATGGCAAAGTAGTAGGGATAACATTTAAGAAGCATTAGATGCATATACATACATACGCATTCACAAATACAAATACATCACAGACACATATATCTACATAGAACTCTATCAAGATATTGTATGCACTGAGAACATTGAAAACAAGATCAGAATGATAGAAATCAAATGAAAAAATTTCCATTACATCATGTATTTTAATCTTGTGCAACGACAAAATTTAATAAGCTGTACTAAAGCAAAATCAAAAAAGCATTGCACAGGCTATAGAGAATAGTCATCATTAAACATTATATAGAAAATATTATAACAAAATAAAGTTTTATGCAACTCCAAGAAAATGGAAGATAACCATATGTGATGTGTTTTATGAATGCAAAGGAAAGAAAAAATTTAATAGCCATGGATTGAATGGAGCCAACATTATAGCTAACAACGATTGTGGAGAGATAAGAGTATATGGCAATTGAAATAGACAAGAAGAAAATAACTATATTGATATTAAAAATAAGTCACATATACCTATAAATATTGAAGTCTGCATGCATATACGCATACAAATCCATTATAGACACATATATCTACACACATATGTATCAAAATATTGTATGCACTCAAAAATTTGAATTACATGCATATATATTTATGCATATGCATACATAAATGTATACATGCATACAACCATGTCCACAACTATATACAAGATTAGCTATAAATACCGATACATGTGTTAAATAGGATGACATAACTATATAACCAAACAACATAAAATAAAATGAGGAACATACACTTAAAGTATGATGCAGAGCATCTACCAAAATCAACAAAATTTCCAAGGTACTTTTGACCCCAAACACAACTGAGAAGATCAATTACAAAACAATATTGATTCACTTAAGCTTTCATAAAAAATCCATACAATTTCACTTAATTCTTCATTTCTACAAGGACACAAACCATCAAAACTTGACCTCACACCTTTACCAGACCCAAACTCATCTTAGCCATCATCAATTTGTTAGAATCAAAGCAATATAACCTCTTAAGAAAACTCTGAACCAAATCAAACACCCAACTTGCACCATATTACTTTTCATTTCAACTTGTTTCCAAAGGAAAAAAGTCAACAAAACACCAAATTTTACTTCCAAATTCTTAACAAGCCTTGAAACACCTCTAACCAACTTTACTTTGACATAAACAATCCAAATACTCTGCCTCACAACCATATTTTATCAGGTTCATATTTTCTTGCATTCACAGTCCACAATTCTAGAAGTAGTCCAATATAAGAAAACAAGTAAATCTGCTAACCCACATTGTTTCGCTTCAAGAAATGGACATTTTTAGGGATCCAATATTGCATTTGTGAACATACCTCAATAGTAGACAAACTTGTTTTGGAAAATAACACAAAAAATTTGACTGTCCCATACCTAATTGCTCCAAATTAGGTATATTTTGTGAAGCAAGTGCCACCATAGCAACTCCTTATCTTCAAATAACCACAAACTATCCTTTGACAAGTTGTAAAAATCACAATTCATCAACCTTTAATGAAGAAATCACCCATTAATTCATCAAAACAATAAACCATTGCCTAAAGCCTTAACAATCCCCAAATAGTGAGGGTGTGACAGAAATGTATATTCCAAACCTCCATATGCTTTTCCACTACTTAAAACATGTTTAGAAATGTCTTCCCATGCTTTAGGAATAATATTTTAGCCTCTATAATTTCTTATCTCACCAAACCCTAGTCTATAGCATCCTCTCACGCATGGAAATCACTGTATTTTCCCATGGAGCAACAACAAAACTTCACATTCTTGTTTTCCCCTATACCTACACACATTCAATTTGAAAAAAAACTAATTCAATCCATTCCAATGATCTAACTAACCCTACATCGGTGGAATGGTAGAACTATCTCTTAAAAAACTCTCAAAACCCCTATTTGAGGGTTACAGACTGAGTCACTATAAAGTTGCCCTCAAACCTTTTATTCTTAATGAAATGACCTCAAAAATATTTTGAAAGAGAGTTAACTCCTTCCTCTGTAAGAGAAAAGCAAAACTTAGCCTATGAAGAACTAAAATTTCCGTACAAATATGAAACAAGAGAGAAAAGTGATGCAAATATAGTAATAGGGGTATTTTATTTACTAATTTGTTTCAAGAATACAAGCTCTGCCTTGTTCTAGCCTTTTGCAATGCTTTATAGAGTTTTTTACATAAGTTAGGAAAATGTGTTTTTATTTTCAACCGACTAACAACCTTCTAAATCAAGGTAACTCTTCATCTTTTGATTTCTTGCAACTTTGTTCTTTTTACATATGTTACAACAAATAGACAAATTTTGCATTTTTTTACATCCTTGACCTCCTAAAGACCTATTAAAGACTCAATTACATTGAAAATGACCTTCACATGACCTTTCCACATTGTTTTACATTTGGAAATTCAAATTTCACAAATTTTCCCATTAAAGGAATTCAGTGAACAAGGTGCTCCTGCACCATACAACCAACCTAAGAAAACTTTCCAAGTCCTTTGGAAATGTATTACATCCATCTTGCTTCTTCATGCTTTGGAAATCATTCTCTTGAATCTTTCTCTTGTCTTTGTTTTGGTTGCATCCTTTGCTTTCAACTTTTTCTTCATCTCTATTTTCACTTGTCTTTTCTTTGCCTTTTGCCTTTCTCTTTCTCTACCCATCAAGTTCACAATCACTCTTCTCATTCAAAAGGACACATGACTATCTTTTCATAGCTCTCAAATTTCCAATAACCTTCTCTCACTCAAAGGACACATGACTGTCCTTTCACATTTCCTTTCTAAGAAATCTTTCCTCTTTTCCAACACTTCATCCTTGACCTTCTCTGACCAATCATCTTTTCATCTACTCCCATCAGTGGAGTGCTCTCAAATTGACTTTGAACTCTCATAAAGGCTGAAAACTCAAGTGATTCTTCAAACATGTATCCATCTCCCTCACTACTTCACCACACCAACACAATAAACCACCTAACACAAACCTTTCCTTGTCTGCCAACACACAACTTATCAAAACTTTTCCTCTTTGCAACTTAGATGGATCAAGCACCTGAAGCCAACCAACAACTCAACAACAACTTAACCAACCAGATCAGCCAACTTTGATACCAATTGATTTAGAGCATCTACCAAAACAACCAAACTTTCCAGGGTACTTCTGACTATAGCTTAGGGAAAATACTAGGTTATAAAATTAGAGCTTAAACAAAATAACCCAAAGCAAAGCAATGAAGAACAAAGGAGTAAAAACATGAAAACAAAGAAAGATCTCACCAAATGTCTTCAACCTCCATGATTCACCTTCGTTGCACCTTCTCTATTTTCTGTAAGTAGATAATTGCCCTCAGATTTGTGATGAGCGACCTATGACTATGCCAATGTCCTAAGCAAATGTTGAAGGATTCTGTAAAAAATGATACAGAATGCAACTATGAAGCAAGCATGAAAAATGTCTAAAGCATGAAGTCAAAAAATGCCAAGATGTATGAGGTGTATGAAGTTTCAAGAGATGTGCAAATGAGACCAAAATTGCCATTTTATAGAAAAGTCAATTTTGGATGAATGGCCAGGATTGAAATTTGAGAGATGCCCTAAGATCAAAGGCTAAAATTGCATGTGACAACCCACAATTAGGGCTAGGGAAATATTTGAAATGAATGGTTAAGATTTGATTTTAGAAAATCAAATCAATGGTTAGAAATGCATGTGACAAGGAGATAAGAATGAGACAAAAAAAAGAAAAAGATGGAAAATCAAAGAATATTATAAATTATTTGATTTATGGAGGAAAGTTAATATTTTGAATTAAAAATTAATTTAATTCAAAAGATGGGGCCATGTGATAGTAATTAATTAATTTGAATTATTTACTTGGAGAAAGAAAATTAGAAAGTGGACAATTTTAAATAAATAATTTTATTTAAAATTAGGAGAGACCAAGGCAGACAATAATTAAATAAATTAAGCAATTTATTTAATTATAAGTGGACATGAGATATTAATGACATATTTAAATAAATAAATAAATAATCAGGAAGAAATAGTGGATAAGTAATAATTAAATAAATTTAAGAATTTATTTAATTATGGAAAGACATAGGAAATTAGTGACTCATTTAAATAAATAAATATAATTTATTTAATTAAATAGTCAAAAGGAATAAAAGACATGAATTAATTAAATAATTGATAATTATTTAATTAATAGCTGAAATCAGACTATAGATGAAATATGATAAGACATAAAAAAAATTGGTTTGTGGGTCTAGGACATTTTTATGTGTCTACATTTTGACCCTCTTTGTCATAATGCAATTTATTGCATTGTGACAAAGAAAATAAGTCAAAAATATGCCTCAGTGAAAAATAAGATGAGAAAGAATGATGAGGAGGTAGCAATATGTACCCTTGAGAGGACAGTTAGGTTCAGAGAACACGAGTGGACTTTTGAAATGGATGAAATGGATGATGAAGATGCAGACTAGAGGAAATGTGAGAGGGGAAAGGAAAAAGGGTGGGGCGGGAAAGAAACCTTCAATATTTTCCAAAGTACTTATAGGTGTTGCTCAAATCATTATTGGGTGTTAAAATGACACAAATGGACAACAAACACCAGGGTATGACATAGA